>AWOL01S0026095.1:0-13560 GCA_000715115.1 Nicotiana otophora | reverse complement strand
CGCAGGAGCAAATTCAAAATATAGTTGATTCGGCGGGGCCAGCTCAGGCACCCTTTGTGCCCATTGTGATTCCATGAACGAGGTTCTAGATGAGTATTCTTTATTTTGGTGATGGGCCAGTCTGGAAGACTTGAGGCCAGGGTTAGACCGTAGCTTAATCTCGGTAGTTTCAAATGTGAGAACATGTGCGTTTTGGACTTATGCATCGGTAGTATTCCTATGAGTGGAATTTGTGGCTCGATGGGCGGTTGAATGACTATATGATGAGTATGATGTGAATGCGGGATGTGTTCAGGTGGGTTGAATTAGATGAATAAAGTTTACTTGTGACTCAAGAGTCTGCTATTGGGTACTTGATTCATGTTTTGATGTGACGTACAATCTTGAGTTGTGAGTGCGTTGAGGGATCTGTCATGCTTTTTAATTGTGGAGCGAAGTAGATTTTCATGTCATGTTGATGAGTTCAAACTCAGAAATATTAAGTGATTCCGTGGTAATTGTGGATACGAAACGGTATAGCAAGATGCCAATTTAAGGTTAAGCCGGTGGGTTATCTCCTGCGGTGTAATCTACGTAGATGTGTTCCTTATAATGTTGAGTGGGGAGTTTCTTTTCTACCAGCGAGGCATATGTGTTGGAATTTGAATTTGAATCTGGTTGAGAAAGTTGACTTGACTGTCACGAGAATAAATGCGAACTTAGCGGATGATTGAGGTATTTTATTGTGGGTGTTGCATAAGCTTGAGAAGAATGTTTGTTGAACTGACTGCAGTATTATGGCAGTAATAAAGTATGGGTATTGTGAGTTATCGAGTATTTTGTTCTATGGCTTTGAGCCAAGTAGGGGAGTCTGCTATTGACAATTCAATTTCATGGTTATATGTTAAATTTTAGTTTTGGTCTAAGGCATACTTGTGGATTAGTTATGACTTGCAGAGGTTGAGATCGAGGATGACTCGAGTACTGAAATTCCTAAATACGGGTTATATTGCGCTTTATGAGTATATGAAATTTATGGGATGAGTGAGTTGTTATTTGTAAAGGTTGTAGTGCGCACGGAGTATGAATTTGATAGGTGGTATTAAGGCATGGTTACCTCTTTAAGTGTTGATTGTGCTAAAGGAGCACGTGTCTTTCGGCCAGTTTGGGCGGACAAAATTAGATTTGAGCAGAGTGGATGACTCTCGAGAGGGTTCTAATGTATTCAAAATGTATATGTGGCAATTGAAATTTTTTTTGAATTTGTATATCACTAGAATCGGTTACTTACATTGGATGGTATCGGGACGTGCGGTAGTTCTGTTTGACTATGGATTCTATATTTCAGTATAAGAAAGGAAAGAGGAACAATTTTAAATTCATATAAGGTCCTTAAGAGTGGGTGTCTCAGTTGTGGTATTTATGGAGGTGCTTAAGAAGAATACAGTGGCTTATGGGCCTTAGAGCGGTGTGGTTTTATGTTAGGATGTCTTGTAGTGTGCTATGGGTAAGTATCGTAGTGTTCTAACAAGGAGAAAATGTCAACTTGAGGGTAATTCAGAAGAAACTCGAAGAAAATAGGATAATTGGGTAGTAGGCTAGACCAGTATGGNTTGAATGACTATATGATGAGTATGATGTGAATGCGGGATGTGTTCAGGTGGGTTGAATGAGATGAATAAAGTTTACTTGTGACTCAAGAGTCTGCTATTGGGTACTTGATTCATGTTTTGATGTGACGTACAATCTTGAGTTGTGAGTGCGTTGAGGGATCTGTCATGCTTTTTAATTGTGGAGCGAAGTAGATTTTCATGTCATGTTGATGAGTTCAAACTCAGAAATATTAAGTGATTCCGTGGTAATTGTGGATACGAAACGGTATAGCAAGATGCCAATTTAAGGTTAAGCCGGTGGGTTATCTCCTGCGGTGTAATCTACGTAGATGTGTTCCTTATAATGTTGAGTGGGGAGTTTCTTTTCTACCAGCGAGGCATATGTGTTGGAATTTGAATTTGAATCTGGTTGAGAAAGTTGACTTGACTGTCACGAGAATAAATGCGAACTTAGCGGATGATTGAGGTATTTTATTGTGGGTGTTGCATAAGCTTGAGAAGAATGTTTGTTGAACTGACTGCAGTATTATGGCAGTAATAAAGTATGGGTATTGTGAGTTATCGAGTATTTTGTTCTATGGCTTTGAGCCAAGTAGGGGAGTCTGCTATTGACAATTCAATTTCATGGTTATATGTTAAATTTTAGTTTTGGTCTAAGGCATACTTGTGGATTAGTTATGACTTGCAGAGGTTGAGATCGAGGATGACTCGAGTACTGAAATTCCTAAATACGGGTTATATTGCGCTTTATGAGTATATGAAATTTATGGGATGAGTGAGTTGTTATTTGTAAAGGTTGTAGTGCGCACGGAGTATGAATTTGATAGGTGGTATTAAGGCATGGTTACCTCTTTAAGTGTTGATTGTGCTAAAGGAGCACGTGTCTTTCGGCCAGTTTGGGCGGACAAAATTAGATTTGAGCAGAGTGGATGACTCTCGAGAGGGTTCTAATGTATTCAAAATGTATATGTGGCAATTGAAATTTTTTTTGAATTTGTATATCACTAGAATCGGTTACTTACATTGGATGGTATCGGGACGTGCGGTAGTTCTGTTTGACTATGGATTCTATATTTCAGTATAAGAAAGGAAAGAGGAACAATTTTAAATTCATATAAGGTCCTTAAGAGTGGGTGTCTCAGTTGTGGTATTTATGGAGGTGCTTAAGAAGAATACAGTGGCTTATGGGCCTTAGAGCGGTGTGGTTTTATGTTAGGATGTCTTGTAGTGTGCTATGGGTAAGTATCGTAGTGTTCTAACAAGGAGAAAATGTCAACTTGAGGGTAATTCAGAAGAAACTCGAAGAAAATAGGATAATTGGGTAGTAGGCTAGACCAGTATGGTAATGATATGTTCGATTCTTTTGGGGTAATTATGATGTGGTGAGGCTCTACAGATATTTTGGTGGCAATATTCTTGGGTTTGGTAACCTACGTGGCTTGGTCGAGTTAGAGGAATTCAGTTTTGATAGATTGGTTATGTGCAAACAGGTTTCAAAGTGTTCTTGATGGTTTCTACCATGGTTTGATCCGGATATTTTCTACCGATGTGAGGAACATGTTGTGTATTGTGATTTCCTCCTGGAAGGGAGCAGATGGAAGATTTCTAACTAATTGAGTATGTATTCTACCGGTGACTCAGAGTGGATATGAAATTCTCGTACTTTTTGTATGGTGGTCTAATAGAGGCGGTGTGTCCCGTGGGATTGAGAATTGCATGTACAAGTAGGCAGTTCTGTTTTGAAAGGAAGGTCTTGAATTATAGATAACACGGTCAGTTTCAGACATTTAGATGAATGTTATAACTGCTCGGTAATTTCTGAGAATGGTGTGTATTGTGTTTTGACTTACGGATGTTCATTCGTATTGAAGTACTCACTTGGTTGATAGACTGCTGATATTCAAATAATTGTTACGTGACACAGAAGAATTATGGAAGTATTCCTAGTGGGATGATCGCGCATGAAGGATGTTTTAGTCATTCGAGTGCTGGAGTTGTGATCAGTTACGGTGGTTCATGTGTTCTACGAATTTGGGGACTGGGAGTTCTCAGAAGCAAATTGTTTCGGGGCCGCGCACTATGAAGGTGTGGCCAAGTTAACTAGATAATAGTATGTGTTATGGTTAAGTCATTGAGGACTTTTTAGAGCTCTATTTATCCATGCTCAGATTGCGTTTGGGCTATAATAAGCCTGGAATCGACTGTTGAGCTTTAATCTATGATATTTCTCATATCTGTAACATTGTGTGAGCTATTTGAGCCGTGATTGAGGCTACATAAGAGTTAAAATCCCTGAATGAACTTGATAAATGCCTCAGTGATGAAAGATTTTCGATTTGAGCTACGATAGCACACTTTGTACATGCCTACACTTTTGCATGCATTTATACAAGTCCAGGAACATAAGAATCTTATCATACTCATCATATACCTGTATACCTATTTAAATGCTCCCATATGATATATTTGGACTGGAGTCCTGGGACTATACCGGGCGGATTATATTATTACACGTGAGTTGTCCGTGCAGTGTCTGGAATTTCCGTTTCCTTGATCATTTATCTGATTAATTGTTTCATTCCTCTACATGCTATGTTATCGCCCAATCAGGGCAATTTGAGGGGGAAAATGTGCACATGCACACACATATGTTCTTCTCACAAAATTTGATTAGTTGGTTTTAAATAACGTTATGTGCCGGAAAGGAAGGATTACACCTGAATAGCTAGAATAGNTTAATATCAGTACTGGGTTGGTTTTAAGTAGTTATTGTGATCGAGAATGGTGTTACGAGTATGCAAGTTATGTAGTACGTTATGCGATTATATCTGGAGTTATGGCTATGGCTTGATACAGTTTGTTCAGACTTATACAGTGTATAGATGTGAGATTCAGGTCTTGAAAAGAATTTTTTGGATGTTGGAAATTGGATTTCAAGGTTTATGGGCTAATGCTAAATTAGTAATTTTTAGTTATGTAGTATCGTCATGCCTATATGAAATAGGGTGGCGTAGGATCACCCCCGGGTATGTGCGTGATAAGATGAAATAGTGATTTGAAGGTTTAGGAACAACTATTGGCACGTTCGAGGACGAATGTATGTTTAAGTGGGGGAGAATATAATGACCCGACTTGTCATTTTGAGAATTAGCATTCCGTTCTGTGGCATAAGGTCTCGAGCATCTTTGAAATGTGTTGTGGTCAAGTTTGGTTTTCGGATGATTCAGGATTTAATTGAAAGAACAATTCTTGTTTTGGAAGCTTAAGTTGAAATAATTGACCGGATAGTGAATTATGTGTAAATAACTCCCAAATGGAATTCTGATGGTTCTAATATCTCCGTATGGTGATTTCGGACTTAGGAGTGTATCCGGATATTTATTTTGAGGTCCGTAGCTACATTAGGCTTGAAATGGCGAAAATAGGAAATTTAAGTTTGGAAGTTTGACCGGGGAGTTAATTTTTTGATATCGGGATCGAAATCCTATTCTGGAAATTTAAACAACTCTGTTATGTCATTTATGACTTATGTACAAAATTTGAGGTCAATCGGAGTTGATTGGATAGGTTTTGGCATCAAATGTAGAATTTGGAATTTCTTAGTTTCATTAGGCTTGAATTGGGGTGCGATTCGTGGTTTTAGTGTTGTTTGATGTGATTTAACGCCTCGACTAAGTCTGTAATATATTTTGAGACTTGTTGGTATGTTCGGACAGGGTCCATAGGGGCTCAGGTGAGTTTCGGAGTAGTTTCGGACTATTTCTAGGCCATTTTTAACTGTTGGTTTCTTTTGCTATAGCAGTGTGCATCGCAGATATTTCTGCTGCACAAGACTGACTTTGGAAGCTTATATCTCGTAATCTATAAGGAATTTTGTGATGATCCAAAAATGAAAGTTGTAGCCTTTGTATCTAGTTTCCAGAAATTTAAATTGTTTGGCAGTTGGAGTTGGGTACAAGAAGTTATGGCTGATACACTACAGGCTGTCGAGGAAGAGTTTTGGAAGAGTTTGATGTTTTCAACATAAGTACGTAATGATCCAAAGGTCCATTTTTAGTTCTAGAGATCGAAATTTGATTTTGAGACTTCCGGGAGTTTGATAATGAATTATAGGAATGATCTGGAAAGTTTGGTCTAATTTCATCAAGTTGCGATTGGGTTTTTAGCGCGAAACATGAGTTAATTGTTTAACGAGCGAAATTGGTATCGCAATGAGCAAATGAGCTCCAAATTGAGTTTCAATTGAAGGACTAGGTTCGTATTATTATTTGTGACTCATAGGAACAACAATCGTCGAATTCCGAGTTCGTGTGATGGAGTTAGAGCCTTTTTAGTGAAAATAAATATTGCTGGTGCAACAGGTTCTGGTGCGCACCTTTAGCGATCGGATTTAGCACTTTTAGCGACAGGAATTGGGATTTTAGCAACCATAATAGTGTTTTTATTGAGCAGTTTTGTTTTTAGCTTATTTCAACATTTTTGGACGAAAGAATACGGCTTAGGGCGATTTTTGAGCAAGCAATCACGGAAAATTTTGAGGTAAGTCACTTGTGATCATTTCTACTTCTTAATATTGAATTATCATCGAATAATCCAACTAGATTACATAATTTTGAGGTGTAAATTGGGGATTTGGACCTAGGGATTTGAAAATAAGATTTGAGGATTTGGAGGTCAAGTTGATGTTCGAAATTTGGTAAAATTGGTATGGTTAGAATCGTGGTTGAATGGGCTTACGGATTTTGTAACTTTTGTCTAGTTCCGAGACGTGTGCCCCATGGGAGATTTTTGGGTGAAATTTCGGATTTTGATGGGAAATCTGTATTTTCATATGGCATTAATTCCTATAATTTGTTTTGACTGGATCGAATTATTTATCACTAGATTCGAGGCGTTTGAAGGCCGATACACGAGGCAATGGCATTGCAGAGTAAAGAATTACACGGGTTGAGGTAAGTAATACTTCTAAACTTGGTTCTGAGGGTATGAATTCCTGAATTTGTGTTATATAAATTGTTTGGAAGTGACACACATGATAGTTGACGAGCGTGTGGACGTGCACCATAGAAATTGTGACTTGCATAAATCCTGTGAAGTTGTAAAATTAAAGAATCATGTTATTATCTGAATATTCTCCATGTGTTAGGAAAATTGAGATAAGGTGGGTTGCTCTGATGGTAAGCACCCTCCACTTCCAACCAAGAGGTTGTGAGTTCGAGTCACCCCAAGAGCAAGGTGGGGAGTTCTTGGAGGGAAGAATGCCGAGGGTCATTTGGAAACAGCCTCTCTACCCCAGGTAGGGGTAAGGTCTGCGTACACACTACCCTCCCCAGACCCCACTAGTGGGATTATACTGGGTTGTTGTTGTTGTTGTTGTTGTTGTTAGGAAAATTGAGCTGAGACTCATATTAAAGATCATGATTGGGCTACGTACCGGTATTTTGGGACCCACAGGGTCATGTTGCTGTTGAATTAATTATTTTAAAAATATACATTTCACACTCTGTCATATTCGTCTATTGAGAGGATATTTATGGGATCGAGCTACGCGCCGCAGCATGCCATATTGGCTTTATATATATATATATATATATATATATTATTGTCTGATCGAGTTGCACGCACAGCAGGCCTTATAGGCTTTACTATTCTGGATCAGGGATGCACGCCGCAACAGACCTTATAGGCTTTATTATTATGGGATCGGGCTGCATGCCGCAGCAGGCCTTATAGGCTTTATTGTTCTGGATCGGGGCTGCATGCCACAGCAGGCCTTATTGGCTTTATTATTATATGGATCGGGATTGCCCACCTGCAACCTACCACATTGACTTTATATCACGCTTGGGCTAAAGGAGCCCCTCCGGAGTCTGTACACATCCCCAGTGAGCGTAGATGATTATATATTCGGGATGGACTTCTTAGGGCATGGACTTGCATTACTTATTTATATTGTGATGAATTTTACCTCGACATGGATCTTGTCCGTATCATTTATATTTGGGGATAAATTACCCCAGGGCTGGATGGGTCTTATACGATACTGAGTGACTGGCTGTTAGTCGATGTGTATATATATACGAGATAGAATATTCCTGGGCTGGATTGGCCATAAACAGTACCGAGTGACCGAATGATTAATGACAAGTAGTACATAAGGTCTTTCCACTGAGATGTCACATTCCTCATATCATGCAGAATTGATCTATTTTGCGAGTACTGAGTTTAATTGTTGAACTTGAAAGCATGCTTACATTTCTGTACCATTATTTATGTACTGGACAGTACTAGCGGAGCTCGCCACTACTTTCAGCCCAGAGGTTAGTCTTGTTACTTATTGAGTTGGTTGTACTCATACTACACTCTGCACCTCGTGTGCATATCCAGGTGCTTTCGGACACGGCGACTGTTAGATCTCAGAGTGCTATCCGTTGGAGACTATCAAGGTAGCTTCCTGGCGTCCGCTGACCTTGACTCTCTCTTTCTCTCAGTTATTGTACTGTTCTATACTGCCAGACGGTGTTTTTATCAGTCAGACTTTGTATTCATATTAGGTGCTCATGTACGCAGTGATACCGTATTTTGGGAGTGTTTATATCTATATTTGTGAGATTTCTTCCGCTGAATTTAAATATTATGTTTTCAAATTTAAAAGATATGGTATTTTATTGAGATTATCGGCTTGCCTAGTATTGAGATAGGCTCTATCACGACATGTGAGATTTTGGATCGTGACACATTGGTTTGGTTTGGTAATAAAACAATTCTGGACCAATCTGACCCATGTATACCCGTACTTCTGATTCTTGTATGTGAATAAATAGATAAATATTTATTTTCTCTTTACTTATTTTTTACCTTTGCAGTTTTCACCATGATCTATCTCTGCTTATTTGAACATTGTACGCAAATCATTATCGGTCATAAGCTCAAAATAAATATTAAAAGAAAAGAAAGAGAATTGTAATAAATTGATGGTTAGTGTATATATAGTGTCTACTTATGCTGAATATTCAATGTGCGCATAGTATGTATTCCTAGAAAGAGGGGAATGACTATAATAAGATTCATATAACCAATTAATTTAAAATTAAATAGTAATTATCTTATTAACTTTAAAATACGGTTTACTCTATATTTAACTTATCACATGTTTGGATGAATTTCCTTCTTTACTCATTGTTTAAGTTATTTTTGTAAGAGGTTTTCTTGTTAACTAAACTAAGTAGCGAACAAGGAGAGAAGTGGCTTTACCTCTAAATATCTCTCTAAAATTATTTCTTTCTCCGTACAATTAGCCGTTAACACCCAAAAGACGGTAGCTTAGGTGCGTCTCTCATGGCGCCGTCGGACGGATCTCCCCAAGAGCGTACTACTAATCAAAATGATCTCCCAATGTCAGCACGCCCATCTACTGAAGCAATTTCAAAGAATCCTACCCACGCCAACACTATCGCTGCTGCTACCCCAATTCCAGCCACCAATACACATCATCCTAGAGAAACAGTCATTGTTAGACATACCACCCACAATGGTATTCCGGCGGTGATCTTCAAAGCCAAGGATTATTACAGAATCATGGCTGATGAATGTAGACTCACCATTGTTAGGCGATTCCTAGGCCCCAAATTGAAAAAATAAGATCCAAATTCAGAGAGCGATTTCCAGTCAAAGGCAGAGCCAAAATTGGAGTATATGACAACTATAACGTCTTCTTGGACTTCACAAATGAAGATGGCTTCAACTCGGTGTGGTAATGATGGAAATCGATGGTTTTCAAATGTGGCTACTAAAGTGGACGCCGGACTTCAAACCGGATGAGGATATTCCAATAGCACTTGTATGGGTATTACTTCCTGGCTTACCTTTTAATATGCACACACGGCACTATGTTAAACAAAGTTGTAGCGAGATTGGAACTCCCTTAGCTCTAGATGTTGCAACAGTTGGTAAAATCAGATCGAGTATGGCTAAAGTTAAGGTGGAAATTGATCTTCTTAAACCTCTAGTTCATAGTGTATTTGTGGGATCGGAGGATGAAAATTCTCCTTTGAAAGTATTTACCCAAAATATTGAGTATGAAAATATTCCTAAATATTGTAGACAATGCAAAAAACTTGAGCATAACTTAATCAATTGTAGAGTTATGGAAAAGAAAAGGGCTGCAAAAATGGATAAAAACAATAAAGAAGAAGACCATAAACATATTGATGAGGGAACTATAGGATCACAAAAGAAGAAGGAGGAGTAAGAAGAAGGGAGAAAAGAAAGGAGTTACTAGCAAATGTGAGCAGTAAGAAGAATGATGGTTGACAGCAAAACAGTCACAAGAACAAGAGCATTGCGAGGAAGTGAAAGAAGGGACAGACCAAAATACCGCAAACAAGAATCAACATAGATCGGAGATTGAACAAGACAACAAGACTTCTTTGGCTATAAAAGATAATCAAGCTACTATAGTAAGCAAAACTAGAAAGAAGAAGAATAAAAGAAATTAGCAAAAAAGAATGCCAAAGAAGAAGAGTAAGGTGATCTTCAAACATGTACTAATACAAAGGAGCAGCAGGCAAAAAAACTATAACCAAAACTTCCACCTCCTAGAACCATAATGACATATCAGATGGCATGAGCATGAATGGCAATAACAAGGAGGTGGAGAAGAACATTGATGAGGAGAAACATGCCACAAACAACAATAATATGAATGAGAAACAGGATGTCAACAACCAATCAGACTCCATGGTTAAAGAGAGTTCATTAAATGAACTTATACAGGAAAAATCAAATGCAAGAAGCTAATTCTGAAAGGGAGGATACTACTATCAGTAAGGATCCTTCGGGTAATAATACAGAGAAGCAGGGCATATTTACACTTTATAGCTTGGAGGAAATTGGGAATAAAAACTTTGAGTTGGATAAGGAACACAAAGGAAATGAAAGGACTATGGATTCTAGTTCTTGTTCAACATGTCTGCTTACAAACATTATTGAGAAACCTGGTATTGTGTTAATGGTAGAATTATATGCAGATCAGGAATAACCACTCAAAAGCAATACACACAAGACAGTTGATCACCCAATGCAAGACTCTTCACTACATCAAAGTACACAGAGAACAGAGCAAAGTAAATAGAGAAACAAAGACAAAGGAAACTATGAAGAAGAAGAGTATCTCCAAATATAAAGGGGAAGAAGTAGAACAAGAAACTCAAGCAAGGGTAACAAAAATAGATATGCTACCTCTGTAAAGAGAAAACAAAAGAAAGATGCTCTCTCCCCAAATATATCATGATCAATACAATCTTTTGGGATATTAGGGGAGAGAGGCCAAAAAAGGCCATTCATAGGCTAAAACAACTTATAGACATTAACAACATTCTTTACACTTCAATAATGGAACCCATGGTTCGAAAGGAAAAAATTGAAGGGTACAGAAAAATCTTGGGCTATCAAGAATGCATTTCCAATGATAATGAAAAGATATAGTGCTTCTGGAAAAATATCAGCAATACCTCTATTATTGCAAATGATGAGCAACAAATTTTTATTAAAGTTAAAAATGGTTCAGACAACCACCCCATCATTATCACTGCTATATATGGCAAATGTACTGCTATGGAAAGAAGAGATCTATGGAGTATCCTGGAGAACATCACCCTAAATATTAATGGTCCTTGGTACATTGGAGGTGACTTGAATGTTATTCTTGACTACAGAGAGAATCTAGGTGGTAAACCCTATATGATGCACAGGAGTCTGGAATTTCAAAATTGTATGGATAACTGTGGTACTGCAAATATTGGCTATACAGGTCCCAAGTTCACCTGGTGTAATAACATAGGGTCAAGGAAAAGAATTTGGAAGAGGCTTGATAAAGTCTTTATTAATGATAAATGGGCTAAAAATTTTCAAAACACTACCGTGAGACATTTGCTGAGGATTGGTTCAGATCACAGGACTACTCATGAAATCTTCAAACTCTACTAACTCTCACTTTAAGTACTTCAAATTCCTTAACTTCTGGACTTCACAAGAGGGTTTTCGCAATCTAGTTAAGGAAGTTTGGAGTACTAAGATCAATGGTAATAGCATGTGGAGACTTCATTCCAAATTAAAGCTCCTTGGGAGATTGAGTAAATGGTCTAGAGAAGAAATTGGAGACATTCATGAGCATGTTACCAAGTGGGAAGAAAAGATCCCGAACTTAAAGGAAATTTAAATCTCTAACAATACTGACATCGACAGGGAAGAAACCAACAAGGCACATGCTGAATACATCAAATGGATGGATATGCAAGACTCTCTACTTACCCAAAAAATACCAATGCCAAATGGTTTGAGGAGGGCGATAGAAACACCAATTATTTTCATAGTATGCTCAGAGAAAAAAGAGGCTCCAATTGAACAGAATAAAAAACCATAAGGGCAAATGGATAAAAAGAGAGGAGTAAATTGCAAAGGCAGTTATTCGGCACTTCAACTCCATGTTCAACCTTCCTTCACCTCGCCTGGATTCTACACTTCTGAATTGTATTACTAAAAAGATCACTGAAGAAGACAGAGACAAGCTAGATGAAGAACCTAGTAATGAAGAAATCTGACAGGAAGTTTTAGTCTGTCTGCCTCTAGTGCAGCTTGTCCAGATGGTTATAATGGCACCTTCTTCCAAAACTGTTAGGATATCATTAAAGAAGACATTAGTGCTTTCATTTGGAAATTTTTCAAAGGTACTCCTCTTACCAAATTCTATACTCATACTTGTTTAGTTTTAATTCCTAAGTTGGATGCCCCTACCTTATTTAGTGAGTTTAGACCTATCAATCTATCTAATTTTACTAACAAAATTATTTCTAAAATCCTATCAATTAGACTTACTCCTTTGTTGACTAGTCTAATCTCTCCTAATCAGAATGGCTTTGTTAAAGATAGACCCATCTCTGAAAATGTTCTACTAGCACATGAAATAGTTCAATCCATTTGTCAAGGTAATCAAGGTGGTAATTTAGTCCTTAAATTGGATATGGCTAAAGCCTATGATGGAATGCCATAGAGCTTTGTAACCTATGTCCTTAGGAAATTTGGTTTCTCGGAATCATGGATTTATAAAATTAAGAATCTTTTGTCTAGATTTTGGTATTCTATCATAGTCAATGGTAATAGAAAAGGCTTTTTCTCATCCAGTCAAGGTCTTAAACAAAGAGACCCCTTATCCCCTTCCATTTTCATCCTGGCTGATGAGGTTCTTACTTGCTCTTTAAACAATTTATAATCTAATGATAATTTCATTCCTTTCTCTATGCCATAAAGGGGTCCTCGGATCAATCACCTTGCGTATGCTGATGATATTGTTATCTTTACTAGTGGTAGTAACACTTCTATTAATCTAATTATGGACACCATTAGGAGATAAGAGAATATCTCTGGCCAAAAGGTTAATAATGATAAAAGTTTCTTTTTTAAATGCTCCTAATACTTGTACTATTAGAATCAATCGAATCAGGAATGCTACAGGTTACATGGACAAGAACTTCCACTTTACTTATCTAGGTTGCCTTATTTATATAGGAAGGAAAAAGTTAGTGTACTTTGACTTCCTTGTTAAAATAATTATGAAGAAACTCAATGGGTGGCATGGTAAAATGTTATCCTATGGAGGGAAAATTATTTTGATCAAACATGTTCTTTAATCCCTCACTATATATACTCTATCTGTTATGCGCCCCCCTCCCCCAGGGCACTATTAAATTGGTTGAGAAGCATTTTGCTAATTTCTATTGGGGCTAATCTAACAATCAAAAGAAATATCATTGGAGATCATAGAAAAATTATGCTTTCCCTTAGAGGAAGGAGGCATTGGGCTGAAAGGAATGGAGGTGTTAGATAATATCCTGGCCTTGAAAAGATAGTGAAGATTTAGAACTATCCCCTCATTGTGGGCTACATTCATGAATCACAAATATTGCCCTAG
>AWOL01S0026089.1:0-21989 GCA_000715115.1 Nicotiana otophora | reverse complement strand
CGGTAAAGAGTAAAATGCATAATATGTCTAAAACGTGTAATAAATCAGATAATTAGGCCAAGTGTTAATTGTTAAGCGACCGTGCTAAAACTACGAAACTCGGGAGTGCCTCACACCTTTTTTCGGATTAACGGAATTTCTTACCCTGTCTTATGTGTTCGCGGACCATAAATAGAGTCAATTTTCTTGATTTGGGATTTTAAAATAAATCGGTGACTTGGGACACCATAATAATTATCCCAAGTGGCGACTCTGAATTAAATAAATAATTTTATTTCGATTAATGTCACTTTAATTGGAAAAACTCCCTACCCCTACCCCTCGGAAAAAAGGAGGTGTGACAATGATGTCATCTTTTTGCTAAGTCATCTCCACCATTTATAAGTGGGAGAAAATAGTGAAGAAAAAGAAAGAGGGATAAAGAGAAAGGAAATGTAAAAGAAAAAGAATAAAATAAGACAAATAAAACAAATAAAAAGGTAAATTGATAAAAAATAAATTTTACACGTGGCAAGCAAGGATTGGTGCATGGTTTGTACTTTTTCTTTTGAAAGTGAGAAAACTCCACTGGGTTAATTATGTATTATCCCAATTCCATTTCAAAGATGCAACTTATAAATCGCATCTACGAAATACAACTTAAAATTCTAAATTACTTTATAATTCCCAACATAAATATCAAATCTGAGGCAAGTATTGTATATTTGTAATGCTAACAATGAAACCGTCATAAATCAGCTAAGTATAATGGGTAAATATAGAAATATCTATCTATTTCTCTTTTGATGTACTTTTGCTTGTGAATAAGTAGGAAACTGATAATTGACACCATTTATTAGTACAATAGTTCGCTAAATTTTGCAAATAGCGTAAAACATGCTCATTTTTCAGTTTATATGACATAATTTATATGACATAATTTGAGTCAGCAGTTTACGAGAAAAAATATGCTTAAAATTTGTAGTCCTTATAAATATGTCAAAATACTTGTATGGTTATAAAATCTTTTGAAACCTGTGGCTTTAGACTCTTGAAAAGTTTCCTATTAAATATATAATAGGAAATGTAAAATTTATTATTATCAAATACTTCTTCCGTCTCATATTAACAGTCGTGGTTACTAAAAATAGTTATCTTAAATCATTTGTCATTTTAGAAGTTCAATACAACATTGATTATTTTTTTCTCTTTTACCCTTAGTAATAATTATTCTTGAAGATGGAGATATCACATAAATAGAATAAATATTCAATGAAAAGGGATTATATCTTAATACATAAATAAGGGTATAATAGTCTAATTTATTTCTTAATTAATATTTCTTAAGAGACATGTAAAAAAGAAACACGACACATAATATGAGACAAAGAGGTATAAATCTGTGATATTATTTATGAAAAAAACTAATAAAAGATAATATCACGCCAGCTAGATAGGAGATAGTATAAGAAATACTTAACGTATTTTCATTTATTATATCGTTTAGGAATAACTATTTTTCAAACGACATAAAGGGAACAGTAATCGCGTTTGACTCTTGAAAATCGCATTTGATAAATGTAACTTAGAAATCGCATTTCAATCTGGGACTTATAAATCACAATAGGAAATCTGACTTACAAACTTATAAATGGGCGCCTGTCTTCTTTTTCTCAGCGACAGTTCTCCTGACAGAGCCTCGAAAATCGAAAACCACTCCATACAGATGATTCCACCAACTCCAGTAGTCGTCGTTTTCTTCACCGGCGGCGCCGGCAATTCTCTCTCTCTTTCTCTCTCTCTACTGTAAACACTCTTCAATATTTCCTCTCTTTGTGAATGTCTCTCTTTTAGACTTCCAATTTTGCTGCATGTTAGGTTTTCTATGAAATAAATCATCGTATTTTGGCTTCACATTTTCACAACGATTTCCGGTACAAAATCTGTAATCACCTCGCTTACCGGTAGTAGCCCATGCACACCTGATCAACCGCCAAAACCTGCTGTTAATTTCTGTACTATTTCAAAAGCTTTGTCTATACATGAGTTAATTTCTCATTTAAAATCAACGTATCGAGAAAAGGACTTTCTCGTGTACAGCAAGTCCTTATGGACCGGAAAAATAGGCTTAGGGCTGAACTTGATTCGGTGAAAAAGAGCGCGATGTAATTAAGAAGAATCATGCTTTATCTGTTCTAGAAAATATGAATATAGAGGAGCAGTTGAAATTTTTTTGTAGAAAATTCGAAGAATTGGGTGAAAATAGGCTGAGGACTGATCTCGAAAATTTAAGGAGAGAGTTTGATTCAGTGAAAACAGAGCATGATATAGTCGAGAAAAATCAAGCTTTATCTAAAAGATAAAATTGGAGGAGGAATTGAACTGTTTCCATGGAAAATGCGAAGAATTGAGTGAAAATGTAACTATTTTTTTTTATAGAAAATTGTTTTGCAATAAGGAGAAAAGAGCTGATAAATATAGGTTGACATTTTGAAATGTATAAGAGGATAGATGAATTGAAGGAGGAAAAATTGGAAGCAGATGCTAGAGTAAAGGCATTGGAGCAAAAATTGAAACAAGTAGATGACTGGATGCAGGGGCGTACGGCGTACGTACGTAGACCTTTTTCTAGGTGGTGTCGTATTTATATAAATAAATAAATAATACTAAGTACTATTATTTAATATCATTTTCCAACGAGTTTAAAGCATTGGTGTGATGGTTTAGTTGAATATTAATGCTAATGATGGTGTAAGTTTGATTTTTCTTAGCCTCAAACTTTTAACAAAAATCTCGCTCAAAGATATTCAAAAACAAATGTCTAAGTCTAGCCTCAAGCCACCTTTACAAGCCCAAATATGGGCATGATATTCTTTGTCAAAATGCGATGTCCTTATTATATATTGCTTTAGTTTTACAAAATATTAATATAAATATTTAATAAAATATTTTCGGCAAAGTTATGTGGGATGACACCGCTTCAATCCGTTTGCATCCGCCCCTGCTGACTGGATGTCACACTGAAACGAAAAAATAGCGAAAAAGCATGATGTGGATGTTTCAGTTGTTAGAGAAATTTCCAAAGATTTGGAACTAGAGATAACAGAAGGTTTTGAAGTTAATCGTCAAGCTTCTGGCGGTGTTAAGGAGACTACAATTCGTGAAAGTTTAGGAAGTGAAGTTAATCTAGACTAGGTGGGGCGTTCGATCGGATCGATTCGGTTATTTGGTTTTCGATTTTATAAAAGTAGTAACCGAAATCGAACTGAAATAAGTTCGGTTCAGTTCGGTTTTCTAATTTCGATTCGATTTATTTCTAATCGATTTTCGGTTGGAACATTATCATATTAGGCTCTCTCTATGTAATAATTGGACTGATAAATTTGTTGGTTTTCTTTCAAAATTTCGGTAAGTAAGAATAAAATGGTAAGTTTGGATTGGGTCTTTAATGAACTTCAAAATTGGGCTTATATTATTACCTATGGGCTTAGCCTATATATAACTTAAAAAATCTATATGCTAATAATTCGTTTTTTCGATTAACCGAACCAAATAAATTAATAATCAAAAACCGAATCGAAAAATTAAAATTTTAAACTGAAACCGACCGAAAAAACCGAATAATCGAAACCGAAATAAAAATATTTTCGGTTCGGATCGAAATACACCCACCCCTAATCTCGACAGTAAAAATTTGGACCCAAGCAGCTTTCAACCTGGGCTCATTGAGGTTGTGATTCAACTGGAAATGGAACCGGTCAATCAAAAAGGGAAAGTATTACACTTTATATGGACCTTTCTGTCATTTTTGGTATAGCATGTTTGGCCAAACTTCTAAAATCTGCCTATTTTGAGAAGTATTTTTTTTCAAAAGTAATTTTAAAAAAAATACTTTTGGTGAGAATCGGTTTGTGTTTGTTAATTAATTTGAAAAGCACTTTTGAGCAGTAATTATTATTTGGCCAAACTTTTGAAAACTGCTTTCTAAGTGTATTTTTTTCAAAAGTGCTTCTCAGAAAAGTGTTTTTGGAGAGAAGCTACATTTTTCTGCTTCTCAAAAGTTGCTTCTGCTTCTCCTCAAAAGTACCTTTTTTCCTTCTAAAAGCTTGGCCAAACACCTCAATTTTTGGCCAAGAGCACTTTTGGCAAATAAACAAGCTTGGCCAAACAGGATATTAGTTACCTTGCACTCCTACTGAGATTTTGGTTACATTTATTGAATGAAAACTAGTATATTTTTGTATTTGTATACGGTAGAAACCGAGCTCGCGTATTGCATGACAGACCGGGGGTGAAACATAATGGGTTGAAGATCGACCCTAGATTATATCGAACCTAGGTACGAGGTTAGAACATGTGCCTTCAAATATTACCGAGTCTATGACCCCGAAACTCACTCCGACTCTGAATTAGCTCGAGAGAACATCATCGAACCAAAATAACGGAAGGCCGAAATATCCATAACCGGTCGCGCATCATGACGGAAAACTCGGTACGTATCAATGAAACTGCTTAATTAGCAAATCATGAGATTTTTTTACCTTATATAGAGTTGCACCTAAAGTAGGACTCCCCTACTATATAAAGGGGGTTTGATTATTTGTAAAACACATGGTAACACGCATCCTAAAAGTATTATAATATTATTTTATTCTTCAAGCTACTGTTTATCCATATTTGATATTATTTGGATCATATTCAGTTCGAGTGAGGTTTATTTCTCAAGGCTATAACTGTTCAAGGCTGACGGTTTGAATTTACTTTATTATTGTTTGTTTTACTTATAGTTCAATCTATCGCTTTGTGCCAAATTAATCCACATATTCTTAAAATCACTTATAAATTCAATTGTTATCCGATTTTAAGGGTAAAACAGTTTGGCGCTCACCGTGGGGCTAAGGATAATAGTGGTTATTTGATACAAATTTCCATAACACACACTATTTTTTACTTGTTCTTTAAAATATCTTTGATTCCATGTAGGGTTGTTCATAAAAAACCGAAAAACTAAACCAAACCGACTAAAAAATCCGATACTTTTTAGGTTTGGTTTGGTTTTAAATTTTAAAAACCGATCAAATTTGGTTTGGTTTTGGTTTTAATAAACAAATAACCGAAAAAAACCGAACCAAACCGACTATAAAAGTAGCTATATAAATTTATTATTATACCTATATATATGTATATTTTTATATAAAGTTTATGAAATTTTATGGTACATATTAGTCATTTGTATTTTTGGTCTAATTCTTTGCTATTATAATAATCTAATTCTTTATCTTCTAGTTTGATTGGTAGTTTGATTTTGTTAAGTACAAAAATTTATTTTATGTTAAAAATAATTAATTTTTAATTGAGTACTTAAATTATTCATCACTATTTGAGTCAATTATCATCAATATATCTTGGTAAATGATAGATTTCTCAAAGAACAATTAGTTTGATAGTGTTACACTGAAAATGTAGTCGCCGAAATATGCGTTTGGTAGTGTATGTATCATATTTGAGAAAAAACCGATACAAAATCGAAAAACCGACAAAAATCGAATCGATAAAAACCGACTTAATTGGTTTGGTTTGGTTCCAATATTTAAAAAACCGACTTACTTGGTTTGGTTTCTTTTTAGGGAAAAACCGACCCAAACCGAACCATGAACACCCCTAATTCCAGGCTAAAATACAAAAATGTCAAACTCTCAATCAACACCTCTGTAGGTTGACAACGAGTCCAGTCACCAAGGTGAAAACAACAA
The DNA here is from genome assembly GCA_000715115.1 of Nicotiana otophora. Lineage (NCBI taxonomy): Eukaryota > Viridiplantae > Streptophyta > Magnoliopsida > Solanales > Solanaceae > Nicotiana > Nicotiana otophora. The sequence goes on along the minus strand of AWOL01S0026089.1, from coordinate 16,257 downwards.
CATAACATCCGGTAATGAGATACCGCCTGCTGATCCCGCTGGAATTCCGATCGCAGATCCGATTGACGCTAATTCGCATGTGGCTATCGATGCAAATTTGCCTACCGACCCCAAAAATAGCGTTCGTGGTGGAGCCCGATCACCAACTCGAAACACACAAAACGTTGAAGGAGACAGGATAAACCTACGAATGATCTTCGAAATGTTGAAGGCTCAACAAGCTGCAATAGCTCAGTTACAGAACCAAAGTCGTGCACCAAGAAGGGTTGAGCCCGATCCTCCCCGGGAAGTCACCTGCATGGATGAATTGGTCGTAGAAAGGTCAAACAAACATGAATCAGGGACTAGCTCCGAAATTATAGAGATGCTTGAGGAGCTAACAAAATGGATAGAATCAGGGGAGAAGAAGATCGAGGCTAACGACAAAAAGGTGGAAACTTACAATTTCAGGGTAGACCAAATCCGAGGAGCACCTTCGATATTGAAGGACCTGGATTCCAAGAAGTTCGTACAAAAGCCCTTTCCTCCGGGTGCGGCTCCGAAGCCGATCCCCAGAGGACGCAGGTACGAGGTCCTTTCCGCAACTACGAGGCCGCAGATGCGGCAAAGAGGGCGCAGAAGCGGAGTGTGAAGGAGTTGAGGGGTGTAGGCTGCTTCTGCAGAAGCGGATCATGGGCCGCAGAAGTGCCTCCGCAGGTGCGAGCCCAGGTGAGTTAAGTGACTTTCGCAGGTGCGGATTTTTCACCGCAAAAACGGGATGGCAAAAGCGGATTTATGGACCGCAGGTGCGGTTTGACTGGGCTGAGCATATAAACATAAGGGCTCGCGAGTTTCTTCATTTTCTAACGTTTTGAGCTCGGATTGTGGAGGTTTTTGAGAGGATTTTCAAGGGGATTCTTGAGGTAAGTTCCTTGTGTTCATCTTTCTTCAATAATTATGTTTACCCACTGATTTTTCACCTAGTTGGTGTGCTTTTGAGGTATAATTTGGGGGTTTGAGGCTAGGAATTTGGAGAGTTAATTTTGGGGATTTAAATGACCAATTGGTGTTGGATTTTGATGAATTTGGTATGACTAGACTCGTGGTTGGACGGGCTTTCGGATTTTGTGAGTTTTGTTGGATTCCGAGAGGTGGGCCCGGGGGCAGTTTTGAACCAATTTCGAATTTTGAGTTATAACTTAGTAATTTCTAGTAGAATTGATTCCTTTAGCTCGTATTGATTGTATAGTACTGTTTGTGGCTAGATTCGGGTCATTTGGAGGCCGATTTGTGAGGCAAAGGCATATTGGAGTAGGGATTTACTCGGATTGAAGTAAGTAACACTTCTAAACTTGGTTATGAGGGTTCGAAACCCTGAATGTATATATTATGTGATTGGTATTGAGGTGACGCACATGCCAAGTGACGGGCGTGCGGGCGTGCACCGTAAGAATTATGACCTGGTCGATTTTATGGCACTGTATAATGGTTCTATCTTGTTGATATCCGTGTTTTCATCATGTGATAAAGTAATTGAGCTGTCACTCATGCTAGATATCATGTTTAGGCTTTATGTCGGTACTGTTGGGGCCCATAGTAGTCGTTTCTTGCTGTTGTCTTACTGATTTCATTGATATTTCCTACTCAGTCATATTTATTCATTTCATATCATATCTCAATCTCTGTTGTTTTTTTATTGATACATCATATCATTGTTTTCGGGCTATTATTATGACATGGTGAGCCCGTGAAAGAGAGACTGGAGAGATTGATGACTGAGTGAGGCCGAGGGCCTGATTATGAGTGACATTTATGGGATCGGGCTGCATGCCGCAGCGGTTATACTGATTTATGATAGCGCTTGGGCTGAAGGAACCCCTTCGTAGTCTGCACACACCCTTAGTGAGCGCAGTTGATTATATTGAGGGATGGATCTTCCCTGGACATGGATCTTGTCCGAAGCATTATATACCTGGAGACGGATCTTCTCCACGGGTTGGATTGGCCCTACTTAGTACTGGGTAACTGATGGTCAGTGATGTATATATTCCGGGATGGATCTTTCCTAGGCTGTATGGGCCATATATAATACTGAGTGATTGAGCATTTGAGAGTGTGAGCACATGAGGCTGTCAGCATGGTGTGTCACATACAACATGTGCATTGAAATGTAGAAGTAGAGGAGTTATATTCTTCATATCATTTATATTTGATCCATTTTTACCGTTTTTGAGATATCTATCGAACTTGAAAGCATGTCTACGTTTTTGCACTGTTGTGTTCTATACTGAACTGTGTCGGTTGAGTTCGTCACTGCTTTCAGTCCAAAGTTTGAAATTGTTACTTATTGAGTTGGTTGTACTCACGCTACACCCTGCACCTCGTGTGCAGATCCAGGCGCTTCCGGTTACGGAGGTTGCTGAGTAAGGAGTCGAGATCTCGGAGACTATTGAGATAGCTGCATGGCGTTTGCATGCCTTAACTCTCCTTCATTATCTTTATTTGTATTTTAGTTCTTATTCCTCAGACATTATAGTAGGTTGTATCCTGGTATAGATGCTCATGTACTCAGTGACAACCCGGTTTTGAGAGAGATTCGTATTGCGTTGTGGTTTTATTTCAGTTTTAAAGGGTTTTTCTTAAATATTAATTGCTTTCGTTTAATTTTCAAAGTTTGTATTTGGTTGAACTGGTTGAGGCGTTGGCTTGCCTAGTTCCATGATATGCGCTATCACGATGGTTGGTTTCGGGTCGTGACAGAAAGCTACACAATTTCCAATTTACTATATTAGTAGAACCTTAGGTGAAGCTAAAACCATGTACCCTCACCTGAAAAAACTGGCGCTCGCTTTGTTAAGCGCCTCTAGGAAGCTAAAACCGTACTTTCAATGTCATCTCATATGTGTCGTAACTACTTACCCATTGAGGAACATTATGCATAAGCCCGAAATCTTGGGCCGGCTGGCCAAATAGGCAATAGAAATAAGTGGATACGATATTGAGTATCGACCTCAGACCGAAATCAAATTTTGGCAGACTTTATGGCCGACTTTACACCGGCCCTAATACCCGAGGTTGAAAGAGTGTTGTTGATTAACTCAGGAACTTCCTCAGTAATCTGGACCTTCTTCACAGACGGCGCCTCAAACGCAAAAGGGTCCGGACTTAGCATCGTATTAAAGCCACCAATAGGTAATATAATTAGACAATCTATTAAGACTGTGAAATTGACTAACAACGAGGCCGAATATGAGGCCATGTTTGCAGGCCTTGAACTAGCCAAGAGCTTGGGGGGCAAAAGTGATCGAAGCCAAGTGCGACTCCCTCCTTGTGGTAAACCAAGTCAATGGAACATTCGAGGTCAGATAGGAATGAATGCAAAGATACTAGGATAAATTATAGGTGACATTACATCGGTTCAAATAATGGACTTTGCAACACGTACCCCGGGATCAAAACAGCGAGGCCGATGCCCTCGTTAACTTGGGGTCATCGGTCGAAGACGACGAGTTCAACTCGGGAGAAGTCGTACAACTTATGATATCAGTAATGGAAGAAGGTCACACCGAGATCAATTCAACGAGCCTAACTTGGGACTGGAGGAATAAGTACGTGGAATATCTCAGATCTGATAAACTGCCCTCGGATCCAAAAGAGTCGAGGGCCCTTCATACAAAGACGGCCTTATTTAGCCTGTCCGAAGAAGGAACCTTGTTCAAAAGAACATTTGATGGCCTACTTGCAATATATCTAGGGTCGGGTGATACTAAATATGTTTTTGAGGGAAATCCACGGAGGTACTTGTGGAAATCATTCTGGCGCCGAATCGCTGGTTCAAAAAATAATCAGAGCCGGTTATTATTAGATCGACATAGAAAAAGATGCAAAGGAGTTCGTTTGAAAATGTGATGCATTCCAAAGACACGCTCTGATGAACCATCAACCCGGGGAGTTGCTCCACTCGGTTTTATCACCATGGTTGTTCATGAAGTGGGGAATAGACATTGTTGGCCCTCTTCCATGGGCACCCGATAAAGCTCAATTTATATTATTTATGACTGACTATTTTTCTAAGTGGGTTGAAGCACAGGCGTACGAGAAGGTCAGGGAGAAGGAAGTCATCGACTTCATTTGGGACCAAATCATATGTCGGTTCGGAATGCCATCCGAAATCGTATGTGACAACGGGAAATAATTTATCGGCAGCAAAGTGACCAAGTTTTTCGAGGATCATAATATCAAACGGATCCTGTCAACACCTTATCACCCTAGTGGGAACGGAAAAGCCGAATCGACCAACAAAACCATACTCCAAAACCTCAAAAAGAGGTTAACTGACGCCAAAGAAAAGTGGAAGGAATTCATACCCGAAGTCCTATGGGCATACCGTATGACCTCAAAGTCCAGTACTGGGGCCACCCCATTCTCATTGGTTTACGGCACCGAAGCTCTAATATCGGTCGAAGTCGGAGAGCCAAGTATCAGATTCTGATATACAACAAAGGAATCAAATGACGAGGCAATGAATACGAGCTTAGAACTATTGGATGAAAGGCGTGAAGCCGCCCTTGTTCGGTTGGCTGCCCAAAAGCAACGGATTGAGAGATATTACAACAGAAGGTCCAACCTTCGATACTTCAACGTCGGGTACTTAGTGCTAAGAAAGGTCACACTAAACGCCCAAAACCCGAGCGAGGGAAAGTTGGGACCGAACTTGGAAGGACCGTATCATATCGTCGAAATCACCAGAAAAGGATCATACAAGCTTGGAATAATGAACGGTGAACAACTACCGAGTAATTGGAATATAACTAACCTAAAACGATATTACTGCTAAGATATGACCCCATTCATTTTCTTTTATTTATATTTCGGACTAACACTTTCAGGTTACCGACAACGAGCAGTACAAAGTTTTAGGTCTGAAAGCACGCGTTGCACTCTTTTTTCCTTGAACTGGTTTTTTTCCAAATGGGTTTTCCGGCAAGGTTTTTAACGAGGCAACAGTGGATCGTGCTAACTTAGAATCAAAGACCGATCATGAATCGGTGTCGAAGATCACATTAACAGTATTCGAAGCTTCTCTCTATGATCAACTTCGAATACTGGGGGGCATTACCCTTAGATATCGACTTTAGCAAGGAAATTACTTCGTGATGGAAGGGTATCGATAGGTAGGATTTATTGTAAGGTCCAAACAATCAAACGAACTATGCTCGCATAGATTGCTCGAGCCCTAGCATAAATCATGTACGCATGTATGACTATTTTACACAAGAATAAAGAGAAGTTTCTTCATTGCAATCATCTTGTCTTTAATAGAATTTCTTATTTACATTTCTTAAGTAATTTTCTGCTTCCGATCCCCTAAAGGTAACGAGCCCAAGAGCCGCTTTAACCTGAGATCGAACAATCACTCTCTCATTCGGGGACTGCCGTCCGAAAACAAACTCGAACGGTCCAAGCTATTAGACCTCGGGGGCATAAGACCTATTAGGCAACCCCCGAATTTTAAAAGCCACGACCATCCCCACTCAGGGACTGTTATATTAGGCAAGACCGGATAACTCGGGAAATCAAGCCCACTGGGTGACACCCGAACTAAAAGTTTACGACCATATTAATACGGCTCGGAGACGTCCGAGACCCGTAATAAAAACAAAGCCTTCGAAAAGAAAATTTTCATAACCGGTTCTAAAGGCTAGCCTCGGCGAACTATAATCTCAACTACTTACTTTGGGAGGAAGTTTTCGGTAACATAGAATCCCCAAAATGCCTTAAAGCAGAATAATATAAAGGCAAGGTTCATTTGAATCTTCGAACATAACCTAATTATTTTGTTCTAAGGCATTTCGATCTTTGTGAATATAAATAATAAAGTAGGGAAATATTCGAAAGTCGTGAAAGGGAAAGAAAGCCTTATATATTTATTCAAAATTCTTTTTACATGGGCTATACAGCCGGATGAAAATGTTTACAAAGGCCGAACGACCTCAACAAAAATGCAAAAAACAAAAAACAAAAACATCTAAAGGCCTAAGTGGCCTGGTCCTCATCGGGGGCACTGTCTTAACCCTCGGGATCTTCCCCGCCTTAGGACTCGCTTAAAACCTTGGAGTCATTATCATCATCGGGATAAGCCAACCTTTTAGCCTCAACTTCGAGTTCCTTGGCGTTCTCGTTCTCAGCTGATAGGTCAAAACCCCGAGCATGGATTTCCTCGAGGGTCTCCCTTCGAGATTGCCATTTAGCATGTTCGGTGATGTTTTTTGCTCGAACTTGAGCAGCCTCGACATCGGCCTTATAAACGGCCACCATCTCATCGGCATTGGCCTTAGCTACTTTGGCCTCTGACTTGGCAGCTTCGAGCTCTGTGGCCAGATTTGCTCAATCAGAGATAGATGAATTCAACTAGGACTAGAGCTCCTCGATCTTCTTGGCCTGCACCAAGGACTTCTTCTTTATACCTCAGAGCTGGACTTCAACCGAAGCTAGTTGGGCCCGGGTGGTCTCCTTTTCTGAGTCCAGGCGGTCCATATTCTTTTTTCATTCTTCGGCCTTAGCCTTTACCGTATTTACCTATTCCCGAAGTTGTCCGATCTTATCGATCTTCTGCTGGACTTGCGGGTTCAGACCATTAGTTGCCGTGACCGATTCATCGTCACTAACTTCAAAAACTCTTCTTACCTGCTCAGCCAGGTCGGAATGCTCTTTCCGAGCCACCTCTAACTCAGCTCGGAGGCCCTTAGCCTCCCCTTCTCTTTGCTCACTAAGAAGTTTGTAAGCATCGCTTTCTTAGTAAGCCCTCGGATCTTGGCCTCGTACTGGTTCAGTTCTTCCCAGTATCGGAGTAATGTTTCATGGTGGACTGCTGAAACCTACAAACAAAGAAGGAGGAGTTACGATCATCTACAAAATAACCTAAGTACACACTAAACTTTATTAGGAAGTATCTATGGTTACCCGATTTAATGCATGTTGGGCTTTGTTGAATAAGCAAGGCACTTCCACCTCGTTCATCTTGGCCCGATCCTCCTCTGTCACCAAGCACCGAATGTAACTGGCCACCCCCACGGGGGCAGAAAGAATCCGGGCATCCTACGGAATGGACATAATGATTGACCTCTTCCGGTCAGGATTCAAACTCGGGGATGGGAACAGGTTGACTAGTTTCGGTCTCGAGGCAAGTCCGCTTGTCCCCGATGATGGAATATTCTTCGGCACTGGTATATCACCAAACCCGGTGATGTCCTCCGTAGCGGTATAGTCTACGCCATCAAAGAAGTTTTGAAAGGAGTCTACTGCCCCTTGTGGCTCTTCGTTGGGTCATTGTTTCAGTGCCTGAGCATTGGCGATCATAAACTCAGTAAATAATGGCGAACCGGAGAGGTCTATAATTCTGGGTATACCCTTCTGAGCACTATCCATTGTCTGGGAAGAACCGGTTACGATCTCGTTATCGGCTTCCCTATCTTGAGGCAAAGCAGCCTCGCCTCCTTCTGGGTCGGAAGCTTTGGCTAAAGCTCCCTCATCGACCTCCTCGAGTCGTGCTAATTTAGTTTCATCTGGGTCCCCTCGTACCTCGAGCCCTGACCGCACACGGGCCACCAGTTCGGAGTTCTCTTCTTCTTCTAACTAATCCCTAAGCCGGTGAAGTGAGTCCGAAGAGGGCGCCAGAGCACTGGTGCTACCCTTAGGTTTACGCACCAGACTTCTTTTTGTTTTCTTCTTTTTCGAGCTCGAAGAACTCGAGGCCCTCTTCATTTTCTTCTCATCACATTGCCTCGGAGCAGGGGACTCAAGATGCACATCCTCGTCACCGGATAGAGGCCTCATAGCAACATCCTTGGGAAGACCTGCAAACAAAAATAGAACTAATAAGAACTCAACGGCACGAGGAAAAAATCAAATATTATTAAATCGGAAAAGGAAACTTACCATGGGAATGGGCCTCCCACTGGCCCTTCGACAGTTCGTGCCACACGTGCTTGGAATAGGGTTTCTGTGACATGAGGTCCTCAACCCACTCCTTGAGTCGAGGAATTGCATTCAACATTCAAGCAACAATTGCACCATAAAACATCGATTAGAAGGGAGGAAAAAGAAAAAACAATAAACAAAATCTTTGAGGCAAAGTTATACTTACGTTTCATGTTCCATTTATCGGGAAATGGAATGTCCTCGGCCGAGATTAAATCTGAGGTCTTCACCCGAATGAATCGTCCCAACCAGCCTCGGTCCCGATCCCTGTCTATACTCAAGAATGGGGCCTTACTGGCCCGGCGGGCAAGCTTTATTAATCCCCCTTGATAGAGTCGAGGACTGTACAGGCGCATGAGATGATCGAGGGTGAAGTGACACCCCTTGATTTTATTTACAAAGAAGCAGAGGAGAATTACTATCCTCCAAAAAGAGGGATGGATTTGACCAAGGGTCACCTCGTACCTCTTATAGAAGGCGATAATGACCGAGTCCATGGGGCCCAATGTGAAGGGATAAGTGTAAACACTTAAAACAAAATACATGGGTAGTAATCGCTTCCTCAGGCGTGGGCACCAAAATGTATTTATCAACCCAGTTGCAATCCTCTTTGACCTTGGAGAGGAAACCGTCGGTGATCGATCATATATATCTCGAGACCGGATCGCATCGACCCGGTACCGAGGAAGTCTTTTCAACCTTAAAATTAGCACCGGTCGAGCACCCACCAGGAACAAACACTTCAGGGTGAGATTCCGCCGTTATTTCCTTGCCTGTCGGCCGTGATGAAGAGGAGGTTTCTTTTTGTGGAACTGTCAAGAGAAGTTTTTGCCATTTTTTCTGAATAGAGATGAAGAAGAGGAAGTTAAAAGGTTACGCTAATGTATTGGAATGAATACAAGTGAAGATTCTTGCAAAAACCTCAAGAAATTTAGTACAAGTGTTAGAGAATTCAAATATTTTTTAAAGAACGAGAGTAGAAGAGGTTTAAACGTAAAGTTTGAATGGATGAAGAATGGAGTATATATAGTATTCAAATGACGGTTCAAAGTCTGTAGCGGACGACCAGCGACTGACGAACATTTAATGCCATTAAGATGTGACTGACGAGACGTTTCATCTATTTTTGTCATTTCTGAAGCGAAGTATCGAGATCAGGATTAGGGGCTCATATCGTTTCTCGTCGTTTACACTCCAAAAAATGAGGAGACTATCTGTATATGGTAGAAACCGAGCTCACCTATTGCATGACAGACGAGGGGTGAAACATAATGGGTTGAAGATCGACCCTGGATTCCATCGAACCTAGGTACGAGGTTAGAGCATGCGCCTTCAAAGATTACCGAGTCTGTGACCCCGAAACTGACTCCGACTCCAAATTAGCTCAAGAGAACATCATCGAACCAAAATAACGGAAGGCTGAAATGTTCATAACCGATCGCTTTTACAGTGAGAATCTCGGCACGTATCAATGAAACCGCTTAATTAGCAAATCATGAGATTTTTTACCTTATATAGAGTTGCACCTAAAGTAGGACTCCCCTACTATATAAAGGGGATCTGATTATTTTTAAAACACATGGTAACATGCATACTAAAAGCATTATAATATTATTTTGTTTCTGCAAGCTACTGTTCTTCCGTATTTGACATTATTTGGATCATATTCAGTTCGAGTGAGGTCTATTTCTCAAGGCTATAACTGTTCAAGTCACACAGTTTGAATATACTTTATTATTATTATTTGCTTTCGATACGCTCAAATTACACCTAAATAAATGGTGTAAGACGGTCGATGCCAAATATAATAACCTAACTAGGTTGGGGTCAAATCCCACAGGGAATAGGTGTGAAAAGGTTACTTGAATAGTGTGAAATTTGACTTAAGTCGTAATCCTACTCCGTTAGATTAAAAGAGAGTGTTGTAATTATGAGTTATCGAGAAAACTATTTTGTTATGAGAATGTAATTAATTTGATTAAGGAAACCAAGGTTGTATCCCCATCAATGGAATGTAATGCTATCGATGTTAATTTGATATATTCCTAATGGAAGGTCCTTTAATATGCAAATGGTTTCTAAATGACTACCCAATATTTTCCAATAGTTAGGTAGTATTTTCTCTTTATGATTTTTCCAAATATAAAAGAGTTACAATTAAGAACAACCAATTTATGCCAAATAGAACCCACTTATTCCTAAGCAGTTCTATTAAACAAGGTTTAAAGCCTTGAGTTTTTGCTATTCAATTCTACCAAACCCTAACCCACTTTTCCCAGTGAAGATAGAATGAAATGGCATTAGTCAATGTTTTGCATCCATCAACATTAAATGAAGCAGGAGAAATAAATAAATACCAACCAACCATTATATATATATTCAATGGTAAACACCCATGAACATTACACCCATTTAGGGCCCACAACCTTAGTATTTAAAACTAGCTACTCATACTAGAATCCAAGAACGAAGCAATAAATAAAGTCATAAAGCTTACAAAGATACACGATTCTCTCTTCAAAAGCTTCCAAAATAATGGTGTATTCAATGCTCTAAATATAGCCTCTTTTTCAGACAAGATGTCCTACGAAAATTCTAGTTATTCTCTTTATAATGGGCTAAAAATCGGAGTCAAAATATGGCAAAAATACTATACCCCTGCAGATCACATCTGCGATTGCAGAATCATTTCGCGGCTCGCATAATTACAACTCCGTCGCATAATTGAGTGTCCAGTTGCCCAGTTGTTCATCGCAGATCTGTTATGCGGTCCGCACATTGAATTCGCGATCGCAGATGATGCCCCAAAATTGCTCTCGCAGAACTCTTTCTTGCACTTAAACGGTCATTATGCGGTCCGCATAAGCGTTATGCGACCGCATAATAGACTGCACACTCCTCTATCAAAAACTGGGAACAACTGCTTCATTCTGCGGTTGGTATGCAGCCCGCACATCACTTTTGTGGTCACAAACCTGGCACATTTCTACCCTTCTATGGGTTTTTGTCATCTTTTTCGTGTTCTTAGTTCTTCAAGTCTGGTATGCTGCAAAACACCAAAACTACATAAGAAATAACTTAAAATGCTTTAAAAGACGAGCGAAAGTCTATGTAATTAGTATCAAAAGTGGCGCAATTCTACGACACATGAGCTTTACTTATAGTTCAATCTATCGTTTTGTGTCAAATTAATCCACGTATCCTTAAAACCACTTATAAAATCAATTATTATCCGATTTTGAGGGTAAACAATATTCATGTATACTATTAGATGTGCATGGTCCTTCATTAGGAAATAGGTAGGAGTAGCGCCTGCTGTTGTATTGTGGTGATCCTAAATTGGAGCATGACTTGTTATATCGGTGATTCTAGTCATCAACGATGTGTTGTTGTTATTGTTCTATTGCCTCTTTTTTATCTCCTTGTGTCGAGAGTATTTCAGAAACAGCCTTTTTACCCTGAGCAAGAGTAAAGTTTACGTACGCACTACCCTCCCCAGACCCACACGTAGGATTACACTGGGTTATTGTTGTTGTTGTTGCTGCTAGGCATCAACGATGTATAACAATCTCTAACGACATAAACTCCTCCTTTGTTAAAGCAAATATCTGGAAGACAAATATCGGTGACGTTGTCGACCAGAAGCAAATGAAGTTAGCTAGAAAGTGGAGTAGAAGTCTGATTTAGCACCATGTTGTTTAGTGACAGTTGGATAGCATCAGCCATTTGATAAACAGTGTGTATAGCCGTTAGACTAGGAGCTAATGCCAGCAGTTTTGAAGAAGTTACAGGCCATTTTTCATGCTGAGATCTTGATATCCAAAAGCAATCCAATGCGTTAGAATATTGGGTGTATTACCTATCAAAAAAAGTTCTATACTTAAACTGAACATGTTGTGTGATTCTAGCAGTAATGCATCAGATTAAAAAAGAAATTGTGCTATGCCTCGTAGCAAGGAAGAAACTATATGGAGTTTAAGTCCTCTTATTAACAGTTTGATTAACAAAGAAGCTTTTTAATATTTACATCAATTTGCACTTACCCAGCTGTTTAAGGTTCATAATCTTTATCTTCATTTTAGCGGAAATGTTTAAGTGAACGATGATGGTTCTTCATTTGGTAAACAAAAGAGAAGATCTAGTCAAGAATTAGATTGTGATAAAAAAGAAGTCTTTTGCTCATGACATTTCCAGAAATACAGCAGTGTCTATTAGGCACTGTGATGACAAGTCGAAGGGAAGTGTGATTCTCAATTTTCTTCCAGAATATGTGATTTATACAAGGTTAATGGAATTAATGATGAGCGTACCTTAAATTCAGATATAACAGTGACAATAATATAGACATGTTAATCAAAAGAACTAGAGAAGGTAGAATTTGCTTGTTGGAAGTTGGTGATCGTCCTTTGGGAAGGACCCTGAACTTTGTACGAATGCAGTATGTGCACTATATCAGCAACAACTTTCTCTACGTATATCTTCCAAGGGTCTCTCTTTTACGAAAAGTCAGCAAGTGAATCAATCTGATAAATTCGGGGGTGTATAGTTACAGCCTGACCTTTCTAGTGGTAATTTTATTCGTCTGATTATTGAATTGCTACTTTACCTTTGCAACATAACCACGAAGCAAGTACTGTTATCAGTGATTAATAACATAGAAAAATTAAGAATTCCAATCATGTATTTATCTAGAAAAGCACGATAAGTATTTTTCTTCCGATGCATAACTTGTTAATGTGCTGGTCATTTTATAGATATGTTCACAAATAGCCGACCCCAATTTATTTGGGACTGTTGTATTCGCAAATAGGTGGATGCATTAATGCATCTTTTGGTCTGCAGAAAAAGGACTTACAACTCCCAGTTGATAGAAATATGAAATCAAAATAGAAACTTTATTTGCAATGTTATAGTTTTTGTGCAAATTGAAATTGAATGAACAATGAGATCGGGTACTTAATTATGGTGTAAGGTGTACGGTCCCGTAAATTTTCGGCAAAGAATTTAAGGTTTTGTAGTGCCGAGGTAGGGTAAAGTGTTTGGACCGCGGCACGAACTTTTTGGGTTGAAAATGCACTGAAGTGTTCATGAGAATTTTTGGCAGAAGAAGGCGATTATGCGATCAAGTTCGCGACTGCAGAACTGGTATGCGGACCGCATAAGCTTTGTAGAGTTAAGCAAAAAATTATTGAATTTTGAATATCATTGTGCGGTCCATTCTACGATCACATAATCATTTCGCGGTTCGCACTTCCATCGCAGAGTAAGAACGAAGAATTTTGTTGGCAGATTCTACGGCCGCAGACCCCGCCCGAACATTCCAGTTTTTAGGACCATTTCTGCGGTCCATTTTGCGGGCTACATACCTGTTTTGCGGTCCACTCTGCGGCCGCATAACTGAGTTCGGAGGGTCCATTTTCTAATTTTATAACCCGGTCCCAAGTTGATTAAAAGCCCTTGAGGCTCATTTTGGAACAAAAATCTGACGATTTTAGAGGGGAGTGTTCTAGAGAGAGGAGGAGGCCCCAAGTGTGTTGTTGATCAATCCTTGTCCAAGCTTTGAAATCCAACAAGGAAATCTCACAAGATCTTCACCCAAGAGGTAAGGTTCTAACCCTAGTCTTCAATTTCGAATTTGGGAGAAAATATGGGTAATTGGGAGTGTGATTATTGGGTATGAGAGTTGTTATTTATGCATGCATGTAGTAATGAGGATGGTGGGAAGGTAATTGAGTTAATATGAGTAAACTCTTGGTATTGAATTGTTGTGGAATGAAGGAAATCTTGTAGAAGAACCTTGTAGTCAAATTTGCACACCTAGTGTTTGATAAAATGCTCAAATGAGTTGAAACCATGAATATCTTCCTAATTTGTATTCAATTCTGTTATGTTTCAAGATAGATTGGGATTGCTAGCATTTCCGGAACATTGTAGTAACTTAAGGAAAGCTCAAGCAGGGTATGTAGGCTAAACTCCCTCGGTTGAATCGAATTCGATGATCTCCTCGTATGTTTCAAGCATGGTTGGCCCAAGTTCTTATTTTCTCATGATTCGTTTCGGGTCATTCCTAAAATATTCAGTTATTCCAAATAAGCATTGTGTCGGAAATTATATGCTCAAAATGTGATTCAATTGCTCCTATCACATTATGCTCTCATTCGGGAATGTGTTCAAATGTAATTTATGTATCAAAATATTATCACTTCAATTCATGTTTCAATGAATGTTATTATGCTTAAAAATTCGAAAGGAAACTCAATGTTCTTATTATTGATAGCCTATGATATTGCTTGAAAGTGAAAGAAGCGAGTATGAGATGTCCTATGCTAAACGATGAGGAACTTAAGAAAATAAATTTGGGTCCATGCGCCATTGAAATCTACTTATTGATTTGCCATACATGTGTTAATGTAATGAGTTGTGTTCTCCATGATGAGCATGAACAAGAAGTATTTCAATGATCCGAAAACTTACGACCTTAAATGTAATGTTAATCATGCCGCTTCGAGTTTATATATGGTCATGTGTATAATGATGTATTATGTAAACCCTATGGACGGTCTATGAAACGCATAGGTGTATGATATGAATGAATCCTATGGACAGTCTATGAAACATATAGGTGTATAATTGAAGAGCGCAAAACACATACGTAAATTGTGCTCGCTAGCCAAAGATAGTATAGTATACTATCGTATCCACATGGATTGGATTTAAACATTGTTCTTGTAGTTTTTAGCTAGATTGCTATTTAGGAGGATCAACAATTGAGATTTATATAATTAATAATCTAAAATCTACAGCTATTGACTAATGACAATCGCAACAAAAGTAAGCAAAAAAGTTATCAATGGGAGAAAATATGGTTTTGACGGAATAAGTGCAAGATAATTGTCTGGGATTAACTCTAGATAATTCACTTCTAATGTTCAAGTGAGTCTCTCGAATTCACTTAATTATCAATACAAATGTTTAGTAGAAACTCCTCTCTGGCTCTCTCGATTAAGTTTTAACCTCACAATATGTATCAATTTAAGCTCGGTGAAGATATGCAAGAATTCGTAATGGATTGGTCTTTAGGAGAACCTCTTTCGATTATCCTCCTAACTAGCTTTAATCATGGATTCAACTAGTCTCTTTCGATTACTTAAAAGAATCTATGAACTCAACCAACAATATAGTGCAAATATATCACAAGTTATACGTCTTTCGATTACAAGAACAAGTGAACATAGATACAACAATTAAATCTTTCAAAAACGATTCAAGTACATAAAAATAGAGTTATAATCCACAAACAATCATCAATATACCAAATCCATCAAAACCTAAAAGGTTCTACTCCATAGACATGGAGGAGTTCTTTACAAATTAAATAAAAATAGAGAAAAACATAAATACAATCCAAAACCGGATTTGAGTGAGGGAGGATGGATGATCCTTGTGCTCTTGCTTCTCCTTCTTCTCCTAAGTTTCCTTATGTCTAAAGTATGTCAAAAGTCTGTCAAAAATGGTGTTTTGGGAAATTTAATCCGCCCCCAAAATAAATCCCTGATGAAACTACCATTTCTTAGAGAAATAGGGCTTTTACCGGACATGACATGCGCGACCGCGCACCTGGTCGCGCACTTTGCACACCATTCTGCCCCAAATGCGTGCCCAGTGCGCGATCGCGCACTTGGTCGCACACCTGGGTTGTATAAATTGGGATTTGGGAAAGTGTAAAGTATGAAAGTTGTATACCTTTTAAATATCTTTCCAACGATATATTGTGGATCCCAAACGGAGTTCCGAGCGAAAAGTTATGTGCAATTTACTAAACACTGCACAATATGCCTACTTGATTCTTCATTTCGTTCCACTATCATCCGTTGATCCTCAAGCTCGATACCGACTTAATCCTTGGGTTTTTACTCAGACTTCAAAACTCAAAAATAGCATGAATTCATGCCACAACATCTATATAGCTAGGAATCACTCATACATGATATAAAATACATTATAAGTGCAAAACACGCCTAATTAAAGCTCAACATAAGTAAAGTTGTCACACCCCGAACTTGGGAGTGAGACCGGCACTCGATGCCTCACCTACCCTAGTGTACCAAATTGCGACTAAGGGACTATGAATATATAATGTCATAATTTGGCCATGGGCCCACCTTGCAAGGCAATTTGTGAAGCAAAATATAAAACTGAATGGAAACTAGCGCTGAGTAAACATCAATATAAAGCTGGACCGATAAGGCCGTCATAACTACTACAACTGACAAACCACCAAAATATACATACCAGGCC
>AWOL01S0026088.1:0-19507 GCA_000715115.1 Nicotiana otophora | reverse complement strand
CACCCTTCCTCCTCCAAAACTCCACAAAACAATAGTAAATCATGCAGCCCAACAGCAACACCAAACAGTCCACAAAACAATCCACAAAATAGTCCGCTACAAGTGAATAACTCGAACTCACGGCTTCCGATCACCGTCCCGTGAGTTCTTACAAATATAGAACAACTTACCATGCATTTACAACTGTAAAGAATGGATTAAAGAGAGCAGTAAACTTACCTTATTTGTGGGATAACTCAGCTCTTATCTTGGTTCTTCAAACTCTAGGCTTTACCTCCAATTAGAACTTGAAAGGGAGAGAAAATCAATTGGGATTTGTGGGAAATATTTGGGAGGGGTTTTGCAGAGAATGAGTCTGGTTATTTTGCCCTATTATCAGCCTAATATATGAAGGGAATAGGACTTTAAAAAGGCTTCTTTGAACGACCCGAACTGGCCCATTTTTGGACGACCCGAACTGGCCCAGTTTTGGATTCTCGTTTAAGCAAGTAGGTGATAGTCTGTGCAGTCTCGGAAAAACGTCCATATCTCCCTACTCTGATATCGTATTGACAAACGGTTTAATGATTTGGAAAATAGACTCATAGATATTTAATTTGATGGGTGGAACACCCCATAAATCTAAGTATATTGGGAGAAAATCGCAGTTACATTTGACCCAAAGTTTCAGTAATATTTATGAACGTAACTTGTGATGACTTTCATCGACTTTTGTTCCACCACTCACTTGACTTCAAAACATAACATACGACTATCATAAGAATAACATAACTCGTAACATAACCTCCTTATCATTTAAAACACCATGGTCTCCTCCCAAAAGTACATGTTATAATATTCTTAATTTGTCTGCTTTCGACGAAACATTGTTTTCTTCAATTCCTTTAGCTTCTAAACCTTCCAACCCTCTTTGTACTTGTTGTTCATGATATTCAATATTTGTAACTTCCGAGGTAACATGATTAACTTGATTTATATATTTTCAAAGATGATCTCATTTTTGGGTCCTACATTAGTTTGCTCACGACGCAGTTTTACCTACAAAAAAAATATAGGGTGTAACAAAAGTGCAGTGAATTAGAGTGCAATAAGCGACTAAAATACGGGATTATAGCCTACCATCAACAATATGAATGAATCCTATGAACGATTTATGAAACGCATAGGTGTATAGTATAATATGTGAATCCTATGGACGGTCTATGAAACGCATAGGTGTATACTATGAATGAATCGTATGGACGGTCTATAAAACGCATAGGTGTATAATATAATATGTGAATCCTATTGACGGTCTATGAAACGCATAGGTGTATAATAAAATATGTGAACACTATGAATGGTCTATGAAATGCTAAGGGCATAGTAAGAGAGGGCTATGAACGGTTTGGTGAGACTCATAGGCAACACGAATAATAGGTGCCACTTCCAGTGCCCTTGTTTGTACATGTTGTTACCTTTACATCATATTTTGTATCCCACACATAGTTCATATGGAACACTTGATCCCAAAAAGAGTTCAGAATGATATAAGGGTAATAAGACTTGACATGTGATTCTATGGGTCGATTTTTAGTTTCTTGATGTACTTTATTTTCCTCTTATTTGAGTTACCGTATTTCCATATGTTGTTATGTCTGCCTTACATACGAGTACTATTCTATATGTACTCACGTCCCTTTTTCCGGGGCGCTGCATCTTTTGATGGATGCAGGTGGTTCCATAGCAGGCAACATCGATCGGTGGTAGCAGTACATCCTCCTCTCAACTGACTTGGTGAGCCCAACCTCACATCGGGGTCATGTATCTTTTGTTTCTCGTGTATTGTGTTTTGAGGTATAGTCGGGGTCTTGTTGCCGGCACTATCCTAGCACTCTTTTGTATTTGTTAGAGGCTCCGTAGACATAGTGTATGTTGTATGTTGGCATCGGAAAAATCAAACTAGTAATGATGTATTTGTATCACATATCCCATTTCAAACTACGAAAGTATATGTATTTTGAGACTTATTAATAATGTAATTAATGGTAATGAACTGGTGTTGCTCACATGATCTCCTTCTGATCTAATTAATAAAATAGATCTTCTCTTTATTCATAGGTGAGTTCGGGTAGGAGTATTGCACTGGCCTGCTCGGCCGAGTTACCTCGGTTGAGCGCCGGTCGCGCTCCCCGAGGTCGGGGCATGACATAAGGGCCTTACTACCACATGTCAAATAAATTATACTCTTATTTTATTTGATCTGATGGGTACTACAAATTCTTACTAAATAAGTTAGTCATGTGAATTTGAGATTGATATTTGGTTGTCAAAAGTTCTTGTTCTGCAAAATAGAAGTCTCAAATTCTCTAACCTTTTCGACGTCTGACGAGCGCAAAACACAACACAAAGTTAATGCGCACTAGCCAAAGATAGTATAGAATAACTATTATTTCCACATGGATTGGAGTGAAACAGTGTTCGAATAATTTTCAGTTGATTACTATCCAGAAAAATTAACACTTGATTTGATGACTATTACTACGATTAACTACCAAAATTTAATCAAATAGCAATTGATCACAAAAGACCGCAGATGAGCACGAAGAAATATAAATAAGGAAAATAAGGGTAATTGACTAGATAGGTGCACGATAACTGATTCGGGATCTAATTCTTGAATTAGTTCACTCTATAATTCGGTTGATTCTCACGAATTCAACAGATAATCATATTACACTTGAAGCTAATATCCCTCTTTCGATTAAATATTAATTTCAGTAATTAATCCAATTGAAGCACGGTAAATAGTTGCAGCAATAAAATGATATTTATGATCTAAAGGGTAACTTCTAACAAATATTCCCTATTTTCTAGTTTGATTAATAATTCAAGAATCTCTTTCGATACCTATTTGAATTACGAATTTAAACTAAAGCATAAGATGTGAAGAAATTCAATATCAAACTCCTCTTTCGATTAAGCAAAATACTAAATAACTCTACAATACATATTAAAGCTCCATCAATTAATTCCAACAATTATCAAAAATCGAATCCCTAATCAAGTTATTGAAACACCATATCTATCAACACCCAAATAAAAATTACTCCATAGTAATGGAGCAAGATATCTCAAATAAGTTTAACAACAAAGAAAACATCAATTCTAATTATTTGATACAAACTCTCGTATTGCACCGATTGCAGGTTGAAGTCTTGATGAATTCTTGAGTCTTCTTGTATTGGTTAGTTCTCCAATCTTTCCTAGGTCCGAAAGTTCTGTAAAATGGTATTTTTGGTGTATTTAAGCCGTCCCCAAAACAAACCCGGACGAAACTACCCTTTCTTAGCCGAAATAGAAAATCACTCTAACATTTTTGTACTATCGCACCGCGCCATGCGACGCGCTTGTGGGGAATTCCATAACGTTTGGAAAAATCTTTTGCACTGTCGCGTCGCGCCTCACGGCACCCCATGCAGCGCGGCGGTGCATTTTTCTCAAAGTAAATTCGTTTATTCATTTTTCGATATTCTGACTTGGTCCTCGACTCCCGAACGTGATCCCAACTTAATTGCTTGGGCTTCTACGCATACTTCAAAGCTCCAACTTATTCGATTTAGCTCCAAATTACCTTAATAGCCCGTAATCATTTTCTACAAGGCATAAAATACATAATAAGTGCAATTCATTATCGTTTAAGCTCAAACACACGTAAAATGCAATAATTAGAGTGCAATACTATGGCTAAAACACGAGTTTCTAGCCTACCATCAACACCTCAACTTACACCGTTGCTCGTCCTCGAGCAAGCAAACTGCACTTCACATAGAGACGACCTTCTTATCAGACAACTTCCTAATGCATCATGCTAAGAATATTTAAAATAGACTAAGTACCATATCATGACATTCTAGCCTCAAAACTTGACTCACAAGCACCACGCAATTTTCACAACCTGTTCACTTACTCTAACTCAGAGGTCAAAGATTTTACCTTACTTTCGTAAATTATGTGCCATCACACAAATAATAGAGAGTAGTTCCACACACAATAAAATTCAAGAATAAATAGGAATTCAAGATAGAAAGAATTAACTCACTCTCAGAAATAAAATTCATGTGCCACGGAAGACGTGTCATAGGCTTGCCCATACTGTAATACTCTACTAATTTGGCTCATTGAGTCAAGTATATAATACTCTACTAATTTAGCTCATTGAGTCAAAACTTGACTCACAAGCACCACGCAATTTTCACAACCTGCTCACTTACTCTAACTCAGAGGTCAAAGATTTTACCTTACTTTCGTAAATTATGTGCCCTCACACAAATAATAGATAGTAGTTCCACACACAATAAAATTCAAGAATAAATAGGAATTCAAGATAGAAAGAAGGGAAAAGGCCCAAAAATGACCCTGTGGTATTCGAAATGGATCAATTATAACACCCGTTTTAACTTGAGCCTACTAATACCCCTATCGTTAACGAATGAGCCTAATTCTACCCTTTTTCACTAACAGCTGCTACTTAAAATATTTACTTCGTCCAAAAAATAAGAAAATGACATGTGTCTTAATCAACCCACCCCAATATTATTTTACCATCCCCACCTGACTTATTTCACCCACCCTCCCCACCTTTTTACCCCCTTCACTTAATCAACCCAGCAAGTAGAGGGTGACGAGAACTAGACATGCTTCCCTGGAGGGTGTGAAACTGCGACATCTGTATGTTCGGTGGTTTGCTTGGGCCTGGCTGTGGTTGATGAGGAAAGAATTCTGGTCGGTTATATGAAATTTGCTGCATTCCCGAATTGTATGCATCTGAGGAGGCTGATATCTGCCCTGTAGCTATTTTAAGTCTTTCAACTTCCTGTTTCAGTGCTTCGTTCAGAGCTGTATTTTTGAAACAACACGAGAAAGATTTCCATAGCATCAGTAATTGCTCTCATCACACATGAAATTTTGTTTATGTCTCATGTAGAGGGATAAGGTAAGTCGTCGTGTTGATTAAGAAAGTAATATTAGGTTTTGTTTATGCAGTCTATCCTCCAGCCAAGAGGTACAAATAGCTGAGAATTTCGAGATAGAAGTGATAATGACTAAGAAATCAAAAACAATATTGCAACAATGAAGCGGAAGGAAATAGATGGGGAACATACCATCTCGTAATTGAGCTTGTTGTTCTGTAGCTTGCAAACGGAGCTTAAGCTCGGTATTCTCATTAGTAAGCCCGGTTGTATCCCTCTGCAGAAGGGTGGGTGAAATAAGTCAGGTGGGGTATGGTAAAATAATATTGGGGTGGGTTGATTAAGACACATATCATTTTCTTATTTTTTGGATAAAGTAAATATTTTAAGTAGTAGCTGTTAGTGGAAAATGGTAGAATTAGGCTCATTCTTTAACGGTAGGGGTATTAGTAGGCCCAAATTGAAACGGGGGTTATAATTGATCCATTTCGAATACCACAGGGTCATTTTTGGACCTTTTCCCTAGAAAGAATTAACTCACTCTCAGAAATAAAATTCATGTGCCATAGGATACAATTGGATATAATGATTCCACCTCCTTGAGCACTTTAATATATACAGTTTCATAATTTAAACCCAACACTTATGTTGAACCAAACCCCAACCATATACATAATAACATCAAGCTCCCAATATCTTTAAGCACAAACAAGATGATAACTATCACTGGCATGGAATCCATTTTTTTCCTTTTCTAAGTTCTGTTTGTTTTTCACTCAAACTCATTTTTTTTTTCCAATTCTCTACAAGTGGCTCTCATAATTTTTCAAACAGTGCACCTTTCTCCGTTTTCTATAGTTTCACTCAAAACTCCGACCGTACCTCACTTAGCTTTTACAAGCTTATAACAAAATCAAGTGCTCACGAGAGGTAAAAGGTTCAAACAGATAGACAATTCAAACAAAGGGGTCAAGCTTGTAGTGTTGTTGCCAAAGAAGTAGGATTACATGTTCAACGGGACTAACTAAGATACACATTCATTAGGTGGGTAAACGCATATATGTGGCTTACAAATAAATGGCTATATTATTTCCTAGACTGAACGAGACAATTATTTCACTTTGCAAACACACAGGGCAAGTTCTAGACATTAACCGACATGCACAGAATATCAAAAAATCTCACACATATATTGACACATAACTCACTTAGGATCGGATCTATCCCGACTCTCTAGTTAAAACAGTTAAGTAGAGTCGAGATCAAACAAATTAAGGTACTTATCCATGAGTCAAGAACTGAGCTTAGGCGTCACAACTAAGGCACTTACTACTCTCAAGGCACAACAACGTCAAGAAAAATCATCTCCATTTAATACACAACACAAGACTTCATTATTCCTAATAAAAGAAAACAATAACAACACTCAATTTACACAAAACCCTTGGAAAAGATCTGCGGTATAAAGAAAAATCAAGCGGAAATTATTACACTACCCTAGAAAGAATTTTTGTTTTCTTCGACTTTAATCCCTCAAGAAGACAGCCGAGGAAATCCATCATCGGAAAAAGTCAAATTTCTTTCCAATCAAAAGAAGTGACTACAAACACACATATACATATATAAAATCAAAAGAAGCGACTACAAATACACATATACATATATACATTCCCTATCCCACACTTTAAATTATGGCATGCTCCTATGACACACAAATAAAAAGCAAGAGGTAAAGAAAACTCCCCTGAACTTTTTCCGTTTCTGAGAACTTATGAACTCCACCCCTAATTATGAATTCATTCATCATTTTTGCTCCGTGAGATTCTTTATGGAGCTCATCAGGCCAAAGTCCTCTAAGGATATCTGCAAGCCCCGCTCTTTTCTTTCTTGCTTGGTCTCTTTATGAGCGCTAAATTGTTCCTGCAGGATGATTCTCACTGCGTTTCTACATTCTTTTACAGGATTACTCCATGCATCTTCCTGTAAATCCCCAAAGATAAAATTCACATGATTAATGTTAGAATAAGAAAACAAAGAAGAAAGGTGATGAGAGCATTCCTTTGGTATGTCCAAGACCAATTCTTTCTCATTCTCTTCTATTAAAGATTATAAATGTGAAAAGGTGGACGGGGGTTTGAACTCTTCTTTCATTGCTTCACACTCAAGCAAAATCTTATTTTCAATCATCTCAGTTGAATCAGAGTCATCTTGCATACTGGAAAACTCTATCTGTAAATACTCATCCTCTTGGGTACGCTCATTCTCACAAGGTATCTCCTTCATATATTCACCATCACAATGCAGTGAGCTTTCTGAAAGCATACTTACTATTTGACTCACTTGCATTGTTAGGTTGTTAATGGCTTTATCATCTTGTGAAAGTCTCTCTTCCATACTATTCATGAACTTATACATAAGCTCTTCTAAATTATCATTCTACTCTCGAGGTGGTTGTCTCACTTCGCTCTCATTCATGTCAGAGTATTCATCCCAACAGAGTTAAAATTGTGCCCAAATGAGACCTCATACCTGTATGGACTAGAAATAAAGTGAGACTGTCCAAAAGATGAACCATATGAAGAATACTTACCTACTTGACAATCAACCCATAGATGATTTTCACATCATTTAAAACAAATGGCAGACTTGTGATAGTGTTCAGCTGCTAACTCTACAACCGTTTTCTTAGGCTGGTTGTACTCCATCTTCAACAACAATTAGAGTTCATTATCAAGAATAATTCTTCAAGTTTTCTTCCTAGCACTTGTTAGGTACTACAAAAGAAATCTTGTAGAGAAGTTAGCTAATAAAAATAAATAATAAGAAAGAAAATAAATTCCCGAATTAGCACCATAAATTATTTTAAACACTATTAATTACCAATCTCCGGCAACGACGCTAAAATTTGACGAGCGCAAAACACAATGCAAAATTAATGCTCACTAGCCAAAGATAGTATAGATTAATTATCGTCTCCACATGGATTGGATTTAAACAGTGTTCAAATAATTTTTAGTTGATTACTATCCAGAAATATTAACAGTTGATTTGATGACTATTACTACGATTAACTACCAACAAGGTGGGTTGCTCTGATGGTAAGCACCCTCCACTTCCAACAAAGAGGTTGTGAGTTCGAGTCACCCCAAGAGCAAGGTGGGGAGTTCTTGGAGGGAAGGATGCCGAGGGTCATTTTGGAAACAGCCTCTCTACCCCAGGGTAGAGGTAAGGTCTGCGTACACACTACCCTCCCCAGACCCCACTAGTGGGATTATACTGGGTTGTTGTTGTTGTTGTTGTTGTACTACGATTAACTACCAAAATTTAAGCAAATAACAATTGATCACAAAAGACCGCAGATGAGCACGAAGAAATATAAATGAGGCAAATAAGCGTAATTGACTAGATAGGTGCACAATAACTAACTCGGGATCCAATTCTTGAGTTAATTCACTCTATAATACGGTGGATTCTCATGAATTTAATCGATAATCAGATTACACTTGAAGCTAATATCCCTCTTTCGATTAAACGTTAATTTCAGTAATTAATCCAATTGAAGCACGGTAAATAATTGCAACAATAAAATGATGTTTATGATCTATAGGGTAACTTCTAGCGAATATTCCTTATTTTCTAGTTCGGTTAACAATTCAAGAAGCTCTTTCGATTACCTATTTGAATCACGAATTTAAACTAGAGCATAAGATGTGGAGAAATTTAATATCAAACTCCTCTTTCGATTAAGCAAAATACTAAATAACTCTACAATACATATTAAAGCTCCATCAATTAATTCTAACAATTATCAAGAATCAAATCCCTATTCAAGTTATTGAAACACCATATCTATCAACACCCAAATGGAAATTACTCCATAGCAATGGAGTAAGATATCTCAAATAAGTTTAAGAACAAAAAAAATATCAATTCTAATGATTTGATACAAACTCTCGTATTGCACCGATTGCAGGTTGAAATCTTGATGAATTCTTGAGTCTTCTTGCCTTGGTTCGTTCTACAATCTTCTCTAGGTCCGAAAGTTCTGTAAAATGGTGCTTTCGGTTTATTTAAGTCATCCCCAAAATAAACCCGGACGAAACTACTCTTTCTTAGCCGATGTAGGAAATCACTCTAACATTTTCGTACTACCGCCTCACTCCATGCGGCGCGTTTGTGGGAAATTCTAGAACGTTTGGAAAAATCTTATCCGACCATCTTTTGCACTGCCGCGTCGTGCCTCGCGACGCCCCATGCGGTGCGGATGTGCATTTTTCTCCGAGTAAATTCATTTATTCATTTTTTAACATCCGGACTTGGTCCTCGACCCCCGAATGTGATACCGGTTTAATTGCTTGGGCTTCTACTCAGGCTTCAAAGCTCCAACTTATTCGATTTAGCTCCAAATTACCTTAATAGCTCGGAATCGTTTTCTACAAGGCATAAAACACATAATAAGTGCAATTTACTATCATTTAAGATCAAACACACGTAAAACTAAGTAATTAGAGTGCAATACTAAGACTAAAATACGGGTTTCTAACCTACCATCAACGTCCTAATAGAATGTATTTTTGGGTCGTATGCATCAATTTAAACTCGACCAAGGATAAGCAGTTCTCACCTGGAGCTGACATGGGTTGCGATTTAACTGGAAATGGGCGTGGTTGATCTGGAGGCGAAGGTAACACTTGTATGGATCTTTGTGACATCTGTAATAGTTACTAAGTAGTATGCCAAAGAGGCTAAGCTATTCAATATTTTGGTTACAATTGAGTAACAATATGTGCAAAGACAATATATGTGTTATGCTCAAGCTTATCTATGTCCGAATGTTGTAGCTTTTGAGATGTTATTGAAGATGCTATAATTGGAAAAAAGAGGTTTCAATATGAAGATGAGGTAAGGAAGAAACCAATGAACTATGACTCTTGGTTTGATTTAATTCAATTGGAAGAAAGTGTGAGGATTAAAGACAAAATTAGAGAGTTTTATGAGAGAGCAATTGCTAATGTTCCTCATGCTGAAGAGAGATGTTATTGGCAAAGATTGATGCTTTAGACATGGAAAGGAATGAAGAAATTTATAGGGAGTGTCTCAAGTTGATTCCACATAAGAAATTTCGTTCGCGAAAATCTGGTTGCCCGCAGAGTTTGAAATTAGGATGTAAGATTAATACTTGGACAAGCAATTGAAAAAGCTCCTAAAGTCTAAAGACAAAAATTTTAGGAAGTATTTTGAAATGAAACCTCAACTTGGTAAGGAGACCGTTGTCGAAAGTTTTATGTACTTAATGGTTATTATTAGCAAATTGCAATGCTTGGAGCAAATTTGTCACATTGATTGGTAACTGATTGCTTATCGTGAGCCCCTAATATTTTTTATCGTAACATGAGTAATTTGTTAGATTTGAGTTCTATTTAAATTTTTATCACATTTTACTATGTAAATATTTTTAGGGGTTTAATCTACAGTTTTAGCTTTGTTTCACATTTTTTATAGGGTAAAAATATTTAAAAGATAAATTATTATTAATAATATTACTTTTATTTTTATCTTTATTTAAAAAAAAACTGAAATAAATAAATATTTTTTTTAAAAAAATTGAAAAACAATTCGGGTGGGAATATAAAGAAGAGGAAAAGGGGAAGTAGAAAATTTAAAAGAAGGTGGGAATTAAAAAAAATTTAACGAAAATGAAAAATAAAAAAGAAAAGTAAAGGTAGTTGGAAATTAAAAAAAATAAAAGAAAGTGGAAATTAAAAATAAATAAACAAAAGTGGAAATTAAAAAAAAAAGTAAAAGAAAAAAAAATTCCGAAAATTTGTCTATAAATAAAAGAGAAAAATGTGAGAAAAAAGAGAGAAGAAAGGGAGAGGAAAGATAAGGGAATTGGGAAAAAAAAAAATTCTTTTGTGCTACCTGAATTGCCCTAACACAAGAATACTATTATCACTGACTCTTTTTTAACATCAGTGGAATTCTGAGCTAGTTTACACCACTATTTTATCCGATACTTGCATAAGTATTAGTTTTAATTTATGCGAACTTGTTTGATTGAGCACGGAGTTTAAGAAAAAATGAATACTTTTGGAATTTGTGATCCTAAATAAATCAAAAAAGGACCAGAGTATTTGTGTTGTTATAAAATTTTTTTATTAATGATAAAATTATAACTTTAAGTTAAATTATTACCAAATTTAATTCTTTTTAAAATAGACAAAAACAAAAAAAAAAGAAAACATGAACTGGAACATAAGGTGTAGTAGATAACTATATCTTTTCCAAAGGAGTCTCTTTTTAATGTCAATCCCTCACATGTTCCTTTTTCTACCCAATTTCTCTTCAACCAAGCAAACAGAGAAAATTTCTCTACCTTTTTCCCCTATTCCTATCTTGTCATCTTCCTAGTTTCCAAACAATTATAAAGTTTCGTATTATGTATACTTATCCTTGGTGGCCAAGTAACAATGTATTATTGGATAGAAATAAACAAACCTTTTTATTTATTTATTTATGAAATAAATTTTGTTTTATTATCCCAAGGGACAGCTAAGCCTATTTCCCGCTTCATCTTCCCTCGCGTGACCCGTACACTCATACTATTCCACACTCCACGCGACTTTTCTCCTGAAATGGAAAGACTCCAAAAGTCCACCGCGCTCACCACTCCCCGGCCATCGTCTTCGCCGGCAACGACGGCGTAAGAACTCTTCGCTCTTCAAAACATTCTAGGTTTTCACTTTTCCTCATCAGTTTTTAGCTTTTATCTAGTTTTACTGTTTTACGATGAGTGCTGAGTCAAGACCAGTAATCACCTCGCTTGCGAGAACCACATGGAACTCAGAATCGTTATACGAATCGAAACCAGAAGTTATTTCGCAAGCTTCAACTATACCGGAACTGATTTCTTATCTAAAATCGGCTTTTCGTGAGAGGGAATTCTCTCTGGTCGAAAAAATTCTTATGGGCCGAGAAAAGCAGCTGAGGACAGAAATTCAAAATCTTAAAAGGGATTTTGATTTAGCAGAGAAGGCCCATGCTTTAGTTGAACTGGATAAGTTAAATATGGAGGATCAATTGAATAATTTTCAGAGGAAATGTGAGGTACTGCAAAAAGAAAAAGCTGAAGCTGAGGAAAAAGTGAAGGCTTATGAGGAAAACATTAAAGAGTTGGCTGATAGAATGTCAATCCTGGAAGAGGAAATTGCGAAAAAGCGTGATGAGGATGTCTCGGTGATCCAAAAAATGGCAGAAGATTGGGAAGCGGCGAAGGAGGAGGTTGTAGAGGAAGGTATTATGCTTACATTTTTTTTTTGTTTTTGTTTTTTATTTTTATTTTGTTTTACAGTTTAATTGTGTTATGTGTCGGCTTTTCAACATTTTAGTTACAGTTATTGAGTGGCAATACTTATCTACATTTATGCATGACTACTGTAATTTTTACTTGGTTGTAGACCTAAGTATTTGTGTGGCACCTAAGGGAGTGATCTAGTGGTCAATGAAGGGGCAGGAGAACTATGAGGTCTCTGAAAAAAATAGTAAGTGATCTCTTCCCATTTGCCTAAGCTTTGGTGCGCAGAGTTAGTACGTGTGCTGGTGGGAGCTAGCATTTACCTAGAGGAATAGTGAGGTGCATGCAAGTTGGTTTGGACACCACTATATAAAAATAGTATTTGTGTGGAACTGTAAATGTGGTAGACTCTGATTTGGTGATTGTGTGCAGTTGTTGTGGTTTATATTCTTATTTACTTTCAAAGTCTAGCTGCCTAGGAATGACATGGTCACATGGGTGTAGCTGCAGGTAGTGGTAATACGGACTTTGTTTCAACAAAAACAAATATGGATAATTGTCCTGATGCCCAGGCATTGCATCCCATGCCTTCTGCTTGTGGTTCTGCCCAAGTAAATAGCAATCTTTCCAACTTAGGAAAGAAAAGATGTCGTTCAGAAGAAGCAGGTACTTATTCAAACATGTCTTGTTGTTATTTGTGGCGTTTAACCGAGCTCTCAACTAGTTTGGTTTGAGAAGTGAAGATGTCAGTCCTTTTTCATTCTATGATCAAGAATATTTGCAGTCTTATATCTTGCATTGTATGTAAATTGACCAAGATATTTGCAGCTATATGTTGCATGGTGTGTGAGAGAAAAGTGAAAAAGTCATCATTTTCCTTGGAATTTATTCTTGTTCGTTTGAAAACTTTAACAAACATACTTCGTTGCAGCTTGTGCTTAGCTGAAGAATAGCGAGGTCTTTACCTTGTGTCATATAACATAAATTGAAAAGAAATGCCACCCAGCCTTTTGCATTGCTCTCCCATTCTGTTAAAATTAGTGTAGCAAAGATAGTTGGAAATTAAAATTTAAAATTTCTTGGCGGAAAAGTAGCAAATGAACTCAGCTAGAAAGTGGAGTAGAAGTCAATTTAGCTCCATGTTGAATGACTATTGGATAGCATCAATCATTATATAAATATCTCATGTAGCTGTTTGACTAGGAGCTACCGCCAGCAGTTTTGAAGAACATTGGATGTATTAGTTATCAAAGAAGTTCTATCTTACTAATAAATGATAGTTGAACTATATTATGCCTTGTACTAAGGAAGAATAAGTATGACATTTTAAGTCCTCTATCTAATAGTTTAATATACTTTCGGTGAATGCCCCAGTCTCAATGGTTTCAATATTTATAATTATCAAAACCCTGAAACAATATATTGTTACACTAGTAATAGTCTAATAAATGTGCTTGGTTATATCTCTAGATAATGGGGTAATAGTGGCTCCTATTGTTAGTTTTTGATGCTCCTAATTTGAGAATTACTTGCTATAATTTAAAGTTGAGCTTTTTGTAGTCACTTTTACACTTTTGGCATAACTCAAAGACCATTAGATGGCCTCGGTTTTCTTTCCTTTCAACTCTACATACCTAGGCTTACCATTGGGAGCATCATACAAATCACAAGGAATCTGGAGTGGGGCTATTGAGAAGTTTGAGAAAAGATTGGCCTCCTGGAAAATGCAGTACCTCTCTATGGAGGTAGATTAACGCTTATTAACAGTGTGTTGGATAGTATTCCTACTTACTTCATGTCATTATTCTCAATTCCAGTTAAAGTGAAAAAGAGGCTAGATCAAATTAGTTGAAACTTCTTATGGGAAGGCAACAGTCAAAGTCACAAATTTCATTTGGTTAAATGGTCAAAGGTTATTTTACCAAAGGAGCATGGAGGATTGGGTGTTAAGATTTGCCATTACATAATAAGAGTATGCTAATGAAATGGCATTGGAGGTATAATTTGGAGGACCCTGGTTTGTGGAAATCAGTGATTAATGCTAAACATGGTGTGAGGAACAACTGGTGCACAAGTCATAGCAGATCACCTCATGGTACAGGCCTATGGAAACACATATCCAGTTTATGGGATGAGTTCCAACTTAACTCAAAACTCAAGTTAGGGAGTGGAACACTCATCAAGTTTTGGAAAGACAAGTGGCCGGGAACAATGGCACTAAAAGATGAATTTCCAAATTTGTACCTGCTGGCAGTAGATCAAGAATCCACTGTAGAACAATGTTAGCAGAACAACTCTTGGGACCCTCAATTCAGGAGACATTTTCAAGATTGGGAAATAAATGACCTAATGGAATTGCTGGCCAAACTAGCACAGATTGCTGTCAAACCCCAGCTGAAGGACAAACTGGAATGGGGGGACGGGAAATTTACAGTGAAGAAAGCATATGCACACCTATGCTCCAACAATGATCTGATAAACAATTGGCCATGGAAACTAATTTGGAGAACAAAAATGCCTCGTAAAGTGATTTGTTTCAGTTGGGTTGCCTTAAATGAAGCATGCCTCACACAAGACAAGCTCAGCAGAAGGAGTATACCAATGGTGAATAGGTGCTACATGTGCAATTTGGATTCTGAAAGTGTTAGACATCTCTTTTTGCACTGTCCTTTAGCATGTGATATTTGGAACATGTTCCTCTCTATTTTTGGATTAGACTGGGTCAAGCCTAACAGCATCAAGGAAGCATATGAATGTTGGTGTTCATGGAGAGTTGGTAAATCCATCAAAAAAATTTGGGTAATGGTACTTGCTGCTATCTTTTGGTGCATCTGGAATGAAAGGAACCGTAGATCTTTTGATGGGATCTCAACTCCGAGCCATGTAGTCAAAGCAAAATGTTTATTGAATTTGTTTAGTTGGCTAAATCACGCACCTGTAACTAGTTCTGTTCAATTTTTTTCCCTAGTGATAGAATAGTTTTTTGTGTGTATATGAGCAGACACCATCTCTTAATTGTAATCTTTTGCCTGCATTCACTGGATGCTTTTAATGAATTCTCCTTACTTCATCAAAAAAAAACTCTTGTGTAGTATAACCATGACTCTGATTTGAGGTTCTGCACATGATGATTGATTCTAGGAACAATCTGTATACATTTTAGAGGTAATGTGCATATACACATCCACACGAACACTGGTGTATTCATGTGCATTCTATTGATGGCTCTCATACTTTAGTGAAGACAAGTGTTTCTGACACCGACATGCTCGCGCAAATTGAATAAATTCTTGGTGCTTTCTTTCAGACCCTCTCCCTGTCATCTCGGCTTGTGAGAATAGAGCACCTATTGTAGATCTATCAGCATGTGAAGCAGGAGACTCCATCAAGAATAACTTGGATACAGTACCTGGCAGGGCTGGGTCTTCAATTGTTGTTCTCATTAGCGACAGTGATGATGAGAAGGCAATGGCATGTGTTTCAAACAGTGATGGTGTAGGTAGGAATTTAACATTTCCTAAGCAGATAAAAGAAGAGGTTATAGAGGAATTCTCTACTTCATTGTCCAAGAGGAAAAGAAGTTTAATTGAGAGTGACAAGGGTGATGGTAATGGAAAGCTGTCCTTTGCTCATGGCAGTTCCCATAAAACGGGGTTCATAAGAGACTGTGATGACAAAGACGAAAGGAAGTTTTATTCTCAACTTTCTTCCAAGTCTGATATGTACAAGCTTAATGGGATTAGTGATAGTTCGTCGGATTCAGACAATGATTTGAGTGACAAAAGTATGGAAATGTTAATCAAAATAATTAAAGGTAAAACGTTTTTCTCGGAAGATGGTTTAAGATCATCCTTTGAGAAGGATGCTGAACTCAGCATGAACGCGATATGTGCACTTTATAGGCAGCAGATTTCTCCAAACTTCTCTTCCAAGGGCCTCTCTTTTACCAAGAGTCAGGGGTTGAGTCAATCTGATAAAATCAGGTACATGCAATTACTGCCTGATCCTTTGACAGGTTTATCTTTCTAGTGGTAACATTATTAGCTTGATTATTAAACTGCTATTTGACCTTACCAGCATAACCACTAAGCAAGTATTGCTGTAAGTGGTTAATAGCAAGAAAGATGTTTCTTCCAATGCCATAATTCTTGGCAATGTGCTGTTCATTTTGTAGATATATTCACTAATAGGTGAATGCATTAATGCATCCTTCTTGTTCTGCAGAAAAAGGACTCGCAACTCACAGTTGATAGAGGAAATCAGAATAGAATTCTATTGTAAATGTGAAACTTGTTTTGCAAATTAAAATTGAATGAACAATGAGATTGAATACCTAATTGCAGTGTAATGACCTTAATATTGCATGCGACATAAAATAATTCATTCTTAATTTGATTTAATGGTACTACAAGTTTCTCCAAAATAAGTTCATAGTGTGAAATTTGGGACTGACAATCCACTGTCAAAAGTTTTATAAAGTAATACTTTTTCATGCTAAGTGTACTGTTTCTCAAATGCACCATGCTTCCGATTGCCTATAAAAGTCACTAATTGGGTTTATTTACGTAAAAGAATGTCTACGAACCCTCTCAAAGTCCTAATGGTATGTCTTCTTGGGTTGTATAAGGTGCAATGCCTACTTTTGATTTTACAACATGATAGCGTATTGGATTCAATAGTACTTTTTAAATAACTACGTTTTCCTTGCCTCTATCCTTGAGCATGGGCTCTTATTTTTGCTTCAGTCGTAATTACATCTTTCAACTTTCATTTCCTTAAAGGTCTCTAGTTAACTTATCGAAGATAAAAATGATGTCTAGTCAATCCAGATGTTTAATTTACGATAATCAAATCAAAAAGTGGGGAACAACTAATCTTAAGTCAACTGAACTCATGTATATTGAGAAAAAAGGTAACCAAACCTTTCATTTTTGCCTGATTTACCTATGTCTTGTTTCTAGCAGATGACATGGGCGCTTGTGTGGATTTTTCAAAATGTTGAGAATACATGTTGAAAATTTAGTCCTGGTTCATGAAAAGTTATAGATGAGTTATTTTGTTTCTAAAAGGTTATCTGAACCTCCTCTTCATTGGATTGCACTGATTGATTCTCATTACTGTCTGTTACAGTATTATCTGTCTCTGCATGATTTTTCCTGTTAAGGTCTTCGTAACATGAGATCAATCAAATTTTATCCTTGAAGCACACTTTCATGTCTTTGGGCTTTAGGTATTAGTAAATTTGTCCTTGTATTCTTCACGCACTTCTTTTAAGCTTCAGCTTTTCTTTGGTGCTAACGAGGCTGAACTTGAAAGGAACATTTAAAGCTGCCTTCATTTGACGGATTAACTCACGTATGGTTTCTGCAAGACTTAAAACTTTACTCTTTTCTTGGCAGCAATGCTCAAGTAACTGTGTGTTTGAACGACTTAATGTAGAGGTTGGTGTCCAAAAATTCCAGAAGTACGTCATTTTTTGGGTCTGCATTAGGTTCAAGGTGGTTAGTGCCAAAATTGTGATGTTGAAGGTTAGAAGGTGGGAGTAGTGAAAACATAGGAAGCAAAGACACTTATAACACCAAAACACAAGGGCAACATGCAAATTAAGTAGAAACATTTAAAATGGGATTGTCTACTGTAAGGATTGTGTAAAAATACAGACCCAAGACATATATTTGTGACAAGCTTATTGTGGGGGTAAGTGATTGGATCCAGTTCTGACTACTTGATCAGATTGCTGGATTTGTTTCATCCAATTGTTGAAATGGAACATGCAATATCCAGTTTCTTTTTATAATCCATTTGATTGTTTTTCTCGTGGCTTTGTATTTTAGTTTCTTTAAACTGCCACTATATCCTTTATACTTTCTATAAGATTTTTCATGTGTTTTTTTGCAGCATAACTGCTTTGGGTGAATATCTGATCGATGGGGATCCACAACATAAACTCAGAAAAGCCGTGGTGGAAGTACGTCCAAAGGATCGTGCAGAATGTAAAAGATTAGCAACTAAGTACTGCCACCAACTATATCAGATATACCTTAGCAAGGAGGATCATCTGTTTCGCCCTGGAGCTATATTCTAGTTTACCAGAAAAGCTATCTCCCTTTTTGCTACGCAAATGCTGCTTCTGACAAAACTTTACTATGGACTTGCATATTTTGATCACTCCCAGTCCCAACTATTGCTGCACAAGATGGAAGCTTTTGCTGTTTGTGGCAGTTTTTACTAGCATGTAGAAACCAAGATATGTCACTCTCATTCATTTTTTGCGACTTTTGGTGTGCATAGCTGATTATGGATAGTTAACAACTGGTACAAATATACTATAGGTTTTATGGTCATAGATGATTCTAGAGATGTAAAAAGTTAGGGGGTGGTGTTTCTGCCAGTTTGGGTATTTTGTATATCCCTGATGAAAACTCGTTCTCTTTTGAATGTAAAAAAAATTCTTATATTGGGCGCTTTTGGCTTTGACACCTCTTGATACAATGTCGAAGGAGATGGCTTTGATTTAGCTTTAAAAGACCTGAACTTATACTAAGTTTTACTTTTAAATATTTATTTTAAAAGTATATCTTGTTAACCAATGTAACTAAATTAGTATGTTCGGACTTGCTATAATGAATCAGAATGACACTACCCCATTACTCCAACGGTATAGCTGGATGATAATTGGGATGTAACAACACCAACACCAACAAACCCAGTTTAATCTCATACGTGGGTCTGGAGAGGATAGTGTGTATGTAGCCTTACCCTATAAAGGGTAGTCTTCGCTCTTGACAAAAGGTTTTGGATTCAACCTTGAAAATGGATAACCTTTTGATAAAGAGTGGCTAGGATAGGTAAAATGAATAGAATGGGACTATCGGGAGATGTAAATGGGATAATTGAGATCTATCTATTCTTGATCAGAGTGTTGATACCTAGTACACTACCCCTTACTCAAAAGCAGAAAAAGAAATTGAACCATAGGTAACCCAATGAGCTGGAAATGACTTTGGAGGAAAGCAACCAATGTGTGAATGAGGTTAAGTTTGGTCCCATTGGAGTTCCACGTGATACAGAGAAAAGACACCTTCATTAGCCATTTTGCAGCTGCAGATGGTGGCGGCTTGACAACCGTAGCTTCGTTACCATTGGCTGCAATTTGCATCGACGCCATGCCCAACAGACGTGGATAGTTCATTGCCACTACATTATATATACAGTCAAATAATTCTATAACAATCTCATTTGTTCCGAAATATTTTTGTTG
>AWOL01S0026086.1:0-14515 GCA_000715115.1 Nicotiana otophora | reverse complement strand
CGTCACACCCCTTCTCAACCATTCGTTGAGCTTTAAGAAATGAAATAACTCTGCTGGGAGTGTACTCTAAGGTACCTCTCCACTCTAATCGTGGTAATCCTAGCATAACCAGTGTCGCGGTCTTAGCATGATAATCAAGAATAGAATAGTTTGGCAACAACTAGTCCATGCCCAAAATAATATCAAAGTCTACCATACAACAATAAGCTATTAGAGGAGTCTTAGCACCATCCTTTCCTGTTGGTGCAGACCAAGGAAACTAAACCAGCCATAATACAATCAATTGGAGGCAAACAAGAACATTATAGTTCATGATCATTCTTCACTGTGTGTTAAGTAACCTAGTCTAAGCATTTCAGACTTAAAATTAATCTCACTGCAGGGTCATGCTAACATTGCAACCTCATAAGCTATTAGACAAAGGGAAGATAATCAGATTTTTTGATTTTCTAACAGAACCCTATAGAATAGTAAGTTAAAACTAACAAACATCCTAGATTTAACTGTGTTTAACTAGCAAATAAATGGAGAAGAAAAAATTAATTCAAAATATTCAAGACATTCAGAGTTAACGTGATTTTAAGGTGGATTTCAGGATAAACTACGTATTTTCAATAGTAACCAAAGACCATAATAGCAAAGTACAACTACAGAAAATCCAATTTCTCCAACTAGAACGATGCAAAATGGTTCGTGGCAACAAAATAGAAACACCAATGTACTGCCTATGAGAAAAGGAAAAGTAAAACATTCAATCAATTCAAATCTTCAATATAAACTTCATACAATAAATCTTAAAAGAACGAGGGTAATAGAACGCAGAAAACGTAATAGCAGTGATTAACCCTCACTCTCAGTGACTCCAAAATTAGAAACCCCAAATTCTTTTGGGGTACAAAACAAACTTTAACCAGAGAATAGCTATAATAATAGTATACTAAAGCATATGACTGTGCATCAACTGATTTCAAATCGTCAAGTGAATGTTTAAATTCAGATGCAAAAACTATATTGACGAAGTAATCAAAAGAACAAATGAACAACTAAAAATGACTAATTAAGTGAAATCAAATCCAAATGATTAATTACAGAAATTCAAAACAAACTTTAACCAGATGCAAAAATGCAGTGTTTTTAGAGTTTCTCTAAATTCATATACCTAAGAAAACTGCTTTCTACTGAAATTAAGAACCACATATTCCAACATAAACACATAAAAACTGCTTTCTACTGAAATTAAAGTTACTCATTTAAAGATTGTGCCTTAAAATTGAAGATGGAAAAATTAAACAGAAAAGGAAAAAAAAACTTACCCGTATGAGGATATGAGAAAGAAGAGAAAGAGAGAGTGGTTTTGGCGTGAAATATTAGATTAAGGTTAGTGACTACCGTAGTCGCAAACCCGCTTAAAATTATTTTATTATTTTAATTTTAATTTTGCGACTGACACAGTCACTTAGTGGGTCAACTGAAAATTTTGACTTTTTAATATCTGACCGAATCGATCGCAAAAGTAGTCCCATTAGCGACTGCTTCATTTTCAGTCAGAAAATTCTGTCACAAATTGATATTTTTCTAGTAGTGTTAACACATGGCCCATTCGCAGTTGACATGTCGCAAGAGTGCATAGTCAGCCACCAGCAAAGCAGAAGAAGTCGGAAAGTAAACTTCGAGCAGGATAAATCTAATATAAATAAAGACTCCCTAAATCAACATTGACTCAGTAATTACTCTTGAATCGAATGGATGGAAAGGATTAAATGTTTATAACAGCTGCATAATTTAAGGAAAAGACTACTCAAATCAAGATCTATAAAAAAGAATTTTAAATTAGTCGAGCCCAAAGTGAGTAACGAAAATTGGCTGGAAAATTAATTTTGGTTTTTTTTACTTTGTTACATAGTCTCTTTCTTAAAGGCTGAATATGTCCTNCTGAGTTCCCTGTAATAAATCAATGCCAAAATCAATATCTCTGTCCGGCAGCAAGCCCGGAAGATCAGCTGGAAATACATCTGGAAACTCCCTCACTACTGGGACTGACTCGATAGTAGGGGTATCAATACTGACATCTCTCACATAAGCTAGGTACCCGTCACACCCCTTCTCAACCATTCGTTGAGCTTTAAGAAATGAAATAACTCTGCTGGGAGTGTACTCTAAGGTACCTCTCCACTCTAATCGTGGTAATCCTAGCATAACCAGTGTCGCGGTCTTAGCATGATAATCAAGAATAGAATAGTTTGGCAACAACTAGTCCATGCCCAAAATAATATCAAAGTCTACCATACAACAATAAGCTATTAGAGGAGTCTTAGCACCATCCTTTCCTGTTGGTGCAGACCAAGGAAACTAAACCAGCCATAATACAATCAATTGGAGGCAAACAAGAACATTATAGTTCATGATCATTCTTCACTGTGTGTTAAGTAACCTAGTCTAAGCATTTCAGACTTAAAATTAATCTCACTGCAGGGTCATGCTAACATTGCAACCTCATAAGCTATTAGACAAAGGGAAGATAATCAGATTTTTTGATTTTCTAACAGAACCCTATAGAATAGTAAGTTAAAACTAACAAACATCCTAGATTTAACTGTGTTTAACTAGCAAATAAATGGAGAAGAAAAAATTAATTCAAAATATTCAAGACATTCAGAGTTAACGTGATTTTAAGGTGGATTTCAGGATAAACTACGTATTTTCAATAGTAACCAAAGACCATAATAGCAAAGTACAACTACAGAAAATCCAATTTCTCCAACTAGAACGATGCAAAATGGTTCGTGGCAACAAAATAGAAACACCAATGTACTGCCTATGAGAAAAGGAAAAGTAAAACATTCAATCAATTCAAATCTTCAATATAAACTTCATACAATAAATCTTAAAAGAACGAGGGTAATAGAACGCAGAAAACGTAATAGCAGTGATTAACCCTCACTCTCAGTGACTCCAAAATTAGAAACCCCAAATTCTTTTGGGGTACAAAACAAACTTTAACCAGAGAATAGCTATAATAATAGTATACTAAAGCATATGACTGTGCATCAACTGATTTCAAATCGTCAAGTGAATGTTTAAATTCAGATGCAAAAACTATATTGACGAAG
Source organism: Nicotiana otophora (assembly GCA_000715115.1). Lineage (NCBI taxonomy): Eukaryota > Viridiplantae > Streptophyta > Magnoliopsida > Solanales > Solanaceae > Nicotiana > Nicotiana otophora. The sequence continues at coordinate 11,405 of AWOL01S0026086.1, read as the reverse complement.
TAATCAAAAGAACAAATGAACAACTAAAAATGACTAATTAAGTGAAATCAAATCCAAATGATTAATTACAGAAATTCAAAACAAACTTTAACCAGATGCAAAAATGCAGTGTTTTTAGAGTTTCTCTAAATTCATATACCTAAGAAAACTGCTTTCTACTGAAATTAAGAACCACATATTCCAACATAAACACATAAAAACTGCTTTCTACTGAAATTAAAGTTACTCATTTAAAGATTGTGCCTTAAAATTGAAGATGGAAAAATTAAACAGAAAAGGAAAAAAAAACTTACCCGTATGAGGATATGAGAAAGAAGAGAAAGAGAGAGTGGTTTTGGCGTGAAATATTAGATTAAGGTTAGTGACTACCGTAGTCGCAAACCCGCTTAAAATTATTTTATTATTTTAATTTTAATTTTGCGACTGACACAGTCACTTAGTGGGTCAACTGAAAATTTTGACTTTTTAATATCTGACCGAATCGATCGCAAAAGTAGTCCCATTAGCGACTGCTTCATTTTCAGTCAGAAAATTCTGTCACAAATTGATATTTTTCTAGTAGTGTTAACACATGGCCCATTCGCAGTTGACATGTCGCAAGAGTGCATAGTCAGCCACCAGCAAAGCAGAAGAAGTCGGAAAGTAAACTTCGAGCAGGATAAATCTAATATAAATAAAGACTCCCTAAATCAACATTGACTCAGTAATTACTCTTGAATCGAATGGATGGAAAGGATTAAATGTTTATAACAGCTGCATAATTTAAGGAAAAGACTACTCAAATCAAGATCTATAAAAAAGAATTTTAAATTAGTCGAGCCCAAAGTGAGTAACGAAAATTGGCTGGAAAATTTATTTTGGTTTTTTTTACTTTGTTACATAGTCTCTTTCTTAAAGGCTGAATATGTCCTATCCATGATTTGGTGGGCAAGAAGAGTTCATGTAAATTTGCCAATAGGATACAGTGAAACCCTATATATAACTGGCTGCGTTATATACACAAACGAAATCAATTCTTGGCTATTAACAAAAAAGAATAGGATTATCAAGCATGTATATTCATGTTATACTTTGATGTCGTTCATATTCGTATAGTTAGCAAAGCATTTGATTTTTGTCGGTAACCTTAATGGTTCTCCAATGTGTATAAGATGATAATTTTGAACCGTAACTAAAAGTAGAAAGGTAAACGAACATTTTCGTAAATATTTTGACAATAATTCATAATCATGTGAAAATGTGAACTGAGTGATATCAAAACCTTGCATTCTAGAGGTGCAAAGTTCATACTCTCCATTTCCTCTACCCTGAATATTGGCCCCTCCAAAAACTGTAGTAATTATATTTATAAAAAACAAACATAAGATCTAAAATAAAAAACAGATTTTTTCCCCTAGTTTTAACCAACCAAGTAATGCAATTTCATTACCATTTATTTCATCAAGTAAACATCATCGAATTAAACACAATATTCATCCGCCAATAAGGAATTCTATATTTGTAATAACAACGAAGACTCTAAGTACTTGGCACCAAAACTGCCACCTTCATAATCAATGGAGTATTGGCCCGAGTTGATCACTACAAATGCATACCCCTTCAACACAATTTGAAAACCCAACTTTACATTTCAGATCACGACGACAGTCTAATGTAGTCTTACACATAATCTTTTCCGTCACCACATCTGAAAATTACAAAACTCGTTAGCACCTTAGGAAAAACTTTAGTTATAATAAATTGTTGATATAGAAGGGCAGCTCGGTGCACTAAGCACCCGTTATGTGCAGGGTCAAGGAAACGGCCAGACCACAAGGATTTATTGTACGCAGCCTTACCCTGCATTTATGCAAGAGTATGTTTCCACGGCTTGAACCCGTGACCGTTCTCCTGATATGTGACAAGTAAAAGAGGCATAATGCTAAAACATTAGATGCGACGATATATGCTATTATCATCAGTTGAAAAAAATGTTTTATAACCTTTTTAATTATTATGTGTCAAAAAGTGATTGAATATGAGAGAAAGTAAAGAGTGATTGCAAGGGAAGGAAGGAGGGGCCTTTATTATTGGTGGAATATGTCTTGAGAATTAAACATACGCAATTTCCTTCAACACAAGTTGCAATCCCAGAGTCTCATGCTATTTGACAATCTTCTCTACACTCACATGTTTCTGTTGTCACCACATCTGAAGATAACAAAACTTGTTAATATAACAGTATCAACTAGGTGGGGGAAATGTCAATAACAGTAAAAGAAATAAAGAGGGAGGCACACGGGAAGCAACCACGACTATAAGTCACATAGAAAACGTAGGTACACAATAATATCTCAAGATAAATGCATGAATGTATACAGAACAAAACGATATCACAATATAATGTATGGCTCTCGTCCTCGTCTGCACGAAAACATCCTTCGTGCCATGAATATATGATAATATAAAAATAATGGCACGGCATCAACCTTCGTGCTTTTACTCTCATCCTCACCTAATAATATAAATGAAATGGCACGGCATCACCCTTCGTGCTTTTACACTCTCAATGGCATGGCATCACCCTTCGTGCTTTACACTCTCAAATGGCACGGCATCACCCTTCGTGCTTTACACTCTCAAATGGCACGACATCACCCTTCGTGCTTTATACTCTCCCTCACATGATAATATAATTCAAATGGCACGGCATCACCCTTCGTGCTTTATACTCTTCCTTACCAAGCACATGTATATCATTAACAAGCAAGGTAGGAAGTGTAAATAACATCAAGGAGAGTGTTTAAACCACAACACAAATTAGAACACTTACCCCAATCCATATGGTAAAAATCGCCTGAAAAATCGCTTCAATCCGAGCTCAATAGCTCCAAATATGTTAAAAATGACTGAAACCTCAAAATATAGCTACTGCCCAGGTATTTACTCTTCGCGATCGCGGAACATACTTCACGATCGCGAAGAACAACTTTTCTCATCCCAAAATTTGCCTTTCGCGATTGCGGACAATGCTTTACGATCGCGAAGAACAAGTGCCCAACTCTTTCAGATATCCTCTAGTATAATGGTCATAACCTTTTGTACAAAACTCCAAATTGCAAATTGTTTAACTTTANATTTATGCAAGAGTATGTTTCCACGGCTTGAACCCGTGACCGTTCTCCTGATATGTGACAAGTAAAAGAGGCATAATGCTAAAACATTAGATGCGACGATATATGCTATTATCATCAGTTGAAAAAAATGTTTTATAACCTTTTTAATTATTATGTGTCAAAAAGTGATTGAATATGAGAGAAAGTAAAGAGTGATTGCAAGGGAAGGAAGGAGGGGACTTTATTATTGGTGGAATATGTCTTGAGAATTAAACATACGCAATTTCCTTCAACACAAGTTGCAATCCCAGAGTCTCATGCTATTTGACAATCTTCTCTACACTCACATGTTTCTGTTGTCACCACATCTAAAGATAACAAAACTTGTTAATATAACAGTATCAACTAGGTGGGGGAAATGTCAATAACAATAAAAGAAATAAAGAGGGAGGCACACGGGAAGCAACCACGACTATAAGTCACATAGAAAACGTAGGTACACAATAATATCTCAAGATAAATGCATGAATGTATACAGAACAAAACGATATCACAATATAATGTATGGCTCTCGTCCTCGTCTGCACGAAAACATCCTTCGTGCCATGAATATATGATAATATAAAAATAATGGCACGGCATCAACCTTCGTGCTTTTACTCTCATCCTCACCTAATAATATAAATGAAATGGCACGGCATCACCCTTCGTGCTTTTACACTCTCAATGGCATGGCATCACCCTTCNATTTATGCAAGAGTATGTTTCCACGGCTTGAACCCGTGACCGTTCTCCTGATATGTGACAAGTAAAAGAGGCATAATGCTAAAACATTAGATGCGACGATATATGCTATTATCATCAGTTGAAAAAAATGTTTTATAACCTTTTTAATTATTATGTGTCAAAAAGTGATTGAATATGAGAGAAAGTAAAGAGTGATTGCAAGGGAAGGAAGGAGGGGCCTTTATTATTGGTGGAATATGTCTTGAGAATTAAACATACGCAATTTCCTTCAACACAAGTTGCAATCCCAGAGTCTCATGCTATTTGACAATCTTCTCTACACTCACATGTTTCTGTTGTCACCACATCTGAAGATAACAAAACTTGTTAATATAACAGTATCAACTAGGTGGGGGAAATGTCAATAACAGTAAAAGAAATAAAGAGGGAGGCACACGGGAAGCAACCACGACTATAAGTCACATAGAAAACGTAGGTACACAATAATATCTCAAGATAAATGCATGAATGTATACAGAACAAAACGATATCACAATATAATGTATGGCTCTCGTCCTCGTCTGCACGAAAACATCCTTCGTGCCATGAATATATGATAATATAAAAATAATGGCACGGCATCAACCTTCGTGCTTTTACTCTCATCCTCACCTAATAATATAAATGAAATGGCACGGCATCACCCTTCGTGCTTTTACACTCTCAATGGCATGGCATCACCCTTCGTGCTTTACACTCTCANTTCGTGCTTTACACTATCAAATGGCACGACATCACCCTTCGTGCTTTATACTCTCCCTCACATGATAATATAATTCAAATGGCACGGCATCACCCTTCGTGCTTTATACTCTTCCTTACCAAGCACATGTATATCATTAACAAGCAAGGTAGGAAGCGTAAATAACATCAAGGAGAGTGTTTAAACCACAACACAAATTAGAACACTTACCCCAATCCATATGGTAAAAATCGCCTGAAAAATCGCTTCAATCCGAGCTCAATAGCTCCAAATATGTTAAAAATGACTGAAACCTCAAAATATAGCTACTGCCCAGGTATTTACTCTTCGCGATCGCGGAACATACTTCACGATCGCGAAGAACAACTTTTCTCATCCCAAAATTTGCCTTTCGCGATTGCGGACAATGCTTTACGATCGCGAAGAACAAGTGCCCAACTCTTTCAGATATCCTCTAGTATAATGGTCATAACCTTTTGTACAAAACTCCAAATTGCAAATTGTTTAACTTTATGAAAACTAGACACCAAAGCTACAATTTTTATGTTTTGTTCATCTCCAAGTTCCTTATATATTGCGAGATATAAGCTGCCAAAGTTAGCCCCGTTCAACACAAATTTCTTCTAAGCGATTTCCAAACTCTTCCCAGATAGTCTATAGTATATCAACCATAACTTTTTGTATACAACTCAAAATTCCAAATGGTTTGATTTTCTTAAATTTAGACACAAAGGACGACAATTGTTTTTTTTAGATCATCTCCAAATTCCTTATAGATTGCGATATATAAGCTTTCAAAGTCGGGTCAGTGCAGCAGGAGTTTTCTCTACGCGATCGCGATGCATACATCTGTGGCCAAAACCCAGCAACTAAAAATGGCCTAGAAATGGTCCGAAACCACCCCGAAACTCACCCGAGCCACTCAGGACCCCGTCCGAACATACCACCAAGTCTCAAAATATATTATAGACTTAGCTGAAACCTCAAATCACATCAAACAACGCTAAAACCACGGATCATACCCCAATTGAAGCTTAATGAAACTAAGAAATTTCAACTTCTACATTCGACGTCGAAACCTATAAAATCAAGTCCGATTGACCTCAAATTTTGCACACAAGTCATAAATAACATAACGAGCCTATGAAAATTTTCAGAACTCGATTTCGACCCCGATTTCAGAAAGTCAACTCCCGGTCAAAGCTCCAACTTAAACTTCATATTTTCACCATTTGAAGCCTAATTTAACTATGGGCTTTCAAATAAATTTTCGGACACACTCCTAAGTCCAAAACCAGCATACGAGGCTATTGAAATAATCAAAACTCTGTTTTGGGGTTGTTTACTCAAAAGTCCAACTCTGGTCAACTCTTTTCATTTAAGCTTCAAAAATGAGAATTGTTCTTTAAATGTAATCCCGAATCATCCGAAAACCAAACTCGGCCACACACACAAGTCATAATACACATCACAAAGTTTCTCATGGCATTAAGTCGTTGAACGAGACGCTAATCCTTAAAACGAAAAGTCGGGTCGTTACATTACCCTAATATTTAGGAATCGCCACTTAATTATCCCTAATATTTAGTACTTTGACTTTTTAATTCCTTTCGGTTCTAAAATACCTACGCTTCCCAATCAAAAAGTCTCGCCACTTTGTAAGGTGTTTTTTGTTTTTCAATAAAATTTTCACTTTCAACACTATTTTGATAAAAAGAGAAGGAACTGAAATTTTACACCCTGTTGGGGTCACTTACTTTCCTACCACCTTTAAATTTATATAAGAAGCAGTAGACATGGACATATTTGCAATTCAAGAGTTCTCAAAGCCCTTATCTTCTTCTTTCCTACAAGTAGCTGTCAAACAAATTTACAGGGTTTGCTAATGAATATGAAACAATTAGTGCATTAGAATAGTGATGAAAAGCTAATTAAAAGTTTTAAATTTTTCTTATGAGATACTTAATCTTCTAATAGACTCCATTCTTGAGTCCAATCTTGATTAATATATTCCAGCTCGTGTGATTTATATTTCTTTTGTCTTTGCTTAATTTTTCTTATGATGTAATAGAATAGTAAGATGAATCTCTATTATGGCTATCTTTCATATTCCCTTGATTCATCGTCTTTTAAACTGTAAAACTGTCTAGAGAATATGTATTTTACCGCGTTCTAAATTCTATTAGCGACTCTTACATGATATTTTAAGAAAATTTCCAAAACTTAATCGAACCGTACTGACACCGAATAGAAATCGAGATGACCGGGACGGTTTCGAAAAAGATTTATTTTTGTTATACAAAATAGAGTAATCAAAAAATTGCTATGATATAAATTTAATAAAATAACCGGCTGAATCGAACTACTAAATTTATCTTGCTTGCTTGGATTTTTAATAACATTTTAACTTTTGAATTTTATTGTATAAAGCGAATATAAATATAATACTTAGGTGAATTTTATTAAAAAATTTAAATTTACTAAGTCAGTGTACACATGCAAAATACATAGCTTGTTAAAGCACGGACGTATGAAAAGTAGCAGTAAATAACTTTTTTTTAATGATAACAAATTGCAACTCTTGAATCTTGTTATGATGAGTTGGATCTTAATTAAAAATCAAATTCTTGAATCATATTAGGATGACCGATGAGTGGCATGACATGAACCAACTGGAACCAACTGGACCTCCTAAGCGACGAGGACATTGTCTTCACATATGCCCAAATTCCCCGCACTCAAAGCAGCTCCCCGGTACTGGTGGTCTTGCTGACTGAATTGGGCCCCGTGAACCAGAATAACTGCTAGAAGCACCCGATGCAAATGAACCCTGAACTGAAGGAGCACGGGATGAACTTTAGGCTGGCAGGGCACTGAGAGATGACTGACCTTGATGAGAACTAAATGAACCCTTGTTGGATGATGCACCACAGTGAACTGGACGATCCACCTGAGCGTGTCTGTAAGAACGACCCCTACTGCAGTAAAACTGAACCCCTGAAGGAACACCGCTGAAATCACCAGGACCACGAGGCCTCTTGGTGTAACGACCCGGCTGGTCATTTTGAGTATTACAACCCCGCTTCCCCATTTACTGCTCAAATTGTACTTTACAGTTTTTGTGTGAATTACCGGGGTAATTGGTTTGGGACTGGTGGGGTTTTGGACTGAATTCGAATACTTAGTTCCAATGTTTAAAGCTTAAGTTAAAATAGTGACTGGATGTCGACTTATATGTAAATGGCCCTAGAATGGAATTTTGATGATTCCAATAGCTCCGTATGGTGATTGTGGAGTTAGGAGCATGTCCGGAAAATTATTTGGAGGTACGTAGTGGAATTTGGCTTGAAATGTCAAAAGTTGAATTTTTGGAAAGTTTGACTGGGGGGTTGACTTTTTGATATTGGGTTCATAATCCAATTCTGGAAATTTGGATAGGTCCTTAATATGAAATGTGACTTGTATGCAAAATTTGAGGTCAATCGGACGTGATTTGATGTATTTCGGCACAAGTTATAGAATTTGAAGTTTCAAAGTTCAATGATTTCGAATTGAGGTGTGATTCGTCGTTTTGATGTTGTGATGTGTATTTTGAGGCCTCGAGTAGGTCCGTATTATATTATGGGACATGTTGGTATGTTCGGACAGGGTCCTAAGGGGCTCGGGTGACTTTCGGATAATTAACAGATCAAATTTGGACTAAGGAAATGCTGGGGCTGCTGCCTACTGGTGTGATCGCACATGCGAAGCTTTTGATCGCAAGTACGAAACCGCATGTGCGCGAGATCAGTCGCAGAAGAGGCCAAGTGTGGAACTGGGCAGCGCTCGCAGGTGTGAGGAATTTGCCGCATCTGCGAGGCCGCAGGTGCGAAGGTGATGGCACAGATGCGGACTGGGGCTGGCGTGAGGCGGCCACAGGTGCGAAGGGGAATGCACATCTGCGAGCCCGCATATGCGAAAAAGGGCCGTAGATGCGAGGTTTTGGAAGACTGGCTATTTTTTCAGGTGCGCATTTTCGTCCGCAAACGCGGATGCGCAGGTGCGAGCCCAGGCACCGCAGGTGCTGAAATGCCTGGGCAGTGTTAAAAACGAGGGTTCCGAGATTTTTCTCATTTTGGAGCTCGCTTTAGGCATTTTTGGAGAGGAATGTTTCCACACAACTTGGGGTAAGTGTTCTTAACTCCCTTGTGATTATATTTTATGAATTAATCTTCATTTATGGTGTAAGATTATCGAATCTTCAAGTGAAATAGAAGGAAATTTCTATAATGTCACAAAACGAAATTTTCAAGTTTGAATACAGATTCGGAGTCAGATTTGAGTGAAATTAGTATGGTTGAACTTGTAATTGGATGGGTTGTCGTATTTTTTGAGTTTTGTCCGATTCCGAGACGTGAATCCCGCGGGTAATTCTTTGGGGCATAATTTTGGATTTGTGGAAAAGTATTAGTATTTTGATATGGAATTAATTCCTATAAATTGTGTGGACTGAATCAAATTAATTATGACTAGATTCAAGCCGTTTGGAAGTGGCGTATTGGATTCTCTGGCGTATTGGTTAGCTTGCTCAACATTTGGATTTGGTTTGTTCGAGGTAAGTAACTCTTCTAATATTGGAACTAAGGGTATGAACCCTAAATATATGTATTTCGTGAATTGTTGGGAGGTGACGCACATGCTAGGTGACGGGCGTGTGGGCGTGCACTATAGAAATTGTGACATAATTGTTTTTATGGAATTTTATAATTAAATGATCTTGGCATTTTCCATGCGGTTTTATGAGTTAAAGAAATTGAGCTGAAAAACATATTAAAAAACAATCATGTTGAGGCTATGTGCCAGTATTATTGGGACCCACAGAGGTTATATTGTTTTCAATTATTTGTTTAATTTATAAATCCATACTCAGTCATATTCATTTCATTGCATATCATATTTGAATCTCTGTTGTTATTTATTGATACATCATATCATCATTTTTGTGCTATTCTCATGATATTGTGAGCCCATGAAAGAGAGACTGGAGAGATTGATGATTAAGGGAGGCCGAGGGCATGATTGTGAGGATACTTTTGGGATCGAGCTGCACATCGCAGCAGGCCATGTTGGCTTTATTACTATTATATGGATCGAGGCTGCCCGCCTGTAGCAGGCCTTATTGGTTATCATGGCACGTGAGTTGTCCATGCAGATTCTGATATGATATTATAGCACGTGAGTCGTCCGTGCAGCACGTGAGTTGTCCGTGCAGATTATAGCGCTTGGGCTGTAGGAGCCCCTATGGAGTCTGTACACACCGCCAGTGAGCGCAGGTACCTACTGAATGCGAGTGCCGAGTGCTGAGTAACGAGGTGCCATGAGAGATGGTGAGGTATGTCCGAGGGGCTGTTTACGAGTGATTGTGAGGTAAGCCTGAAGGGCTGTATACGACTGATTGTGAGGTCTGCCCGAGGGGTTGTTTATGATTTTATCACTGAGTTGCATCGTATTGGAATGCACGCATGACATATGGGCATAGAGATATATTTTTCTCATGCTGTACATCATCACATCATTTATGATTTCTCACACATTTTGACTGATGGGCATAGTGATGCATTTGTTTTACACTGGTTATCTAGAAAGAAAATGAAACATCTCATTTATTATTGAAAATATTTTGGGAGAAATTATTGTTTTCAAACTTATTCATATTTTTGGAAACTTCGGCAAACGATTTGGGTTTTCACTGATGTACTTGAAAGGAAGAACTATTATTTTTGAAATCATGATTAGGCTGAGAATTTTATCTCTGAGTTACTTCTGATATTATTTGCTTTATACTATTATGGACTGTTGTGGACTAGGGGATCTGGACCCGAACATGGTAGAAGATCGTCACTACTTTCAACCTAAGGCTAGGTTTGTTACTTACTCAGTACATGGGGTTAGTTGTACTGATACTACACTTCTACACATTGCGTGCAGATGTTGGCTGTTATTGTTGCAGTGCTCGATGGTTGCGGGATTGGAAGATGTACCTGCGTTCCTATTGTGGCTTCCTCTTGTTCATGGTAGCCTTAGATTTATAAAAGCTTTGTTTATGTACTATTCAAACAGACTATGTATTTATTTCATTTTCGCTTTGTATACTCTATTCTTAGAAGATCTTGATTTGCACTACCAGTCCTTGGGGATTGTATAAGATTAAGACCTTTATTTACTTAGATTGCTTTAATAATTATTATTGGAATTGGACTATTGGTATTTGGCTTACCTAACGGGTTGGGTTAGGTGCCATCATGACTAGTTAGATTTTGGGTCATGACAATTGGCCTCTCTCTCTCCACGCTCCTGGCTACGAACCATCTCTATCTGCCGAGCAATGTCAACTACCTCATCAAACGTTGCACCAGATACTCTCTCCCGAGTCATAAGTAATCGTAGCTGATATGTGAGGCCAACAATGAACCTCCTAATCCTCTCCCTATCCGTGAGAACCAACCAAACGGCGTGACGAGCCAACTTAGAAAATCTCATCTCGTACTGCGTCACAGACATGTCATCCTGACGTAACTGCTCAAACTGTCTACGCAGCTCTTCTCTACGGGACTGCGGCACAAACTTCTCTAAAAATAGAACGGAGAATTCCTACCATGTAAGTGGTACTGCACCGACTGGCATGCGTCTCTCATAATCCTCCCACCATCTGAAGGCAGCCCTAGAAAACTGTAAAGTAGTGAACGAGACCCCACTGGTCTCCAAAATACCCGTTGTATGAAGCACCCGCTGGCACTTATCCAGAAAACCCTGAGCATCCTCTGACTCAGCACCGCTAAATG
>AWOL01S0026085.1:15319-35279 GCA_000715115.1 Nicotiana otophora | reverse complement strand
TCTCACAACCCACATGGCACAATAGAGTATTACATGAAATAGCTGGCGACGAAATTAATATCCCATGCCCGAATAAGCTTTTCTATGATATGCTGAACAAACACACCCAGGCTGGTGCAGAGTACACATCCACATTTGGATCCATCAACGAACCTCAAACTGATTCTGACCATACCATGCTTGGGTAAATAACCTCTCAAGGATCCATAATGACCCTTTTCCCATGACACGCAAGAACAACCGTCGAATTCGGAATAAACTTCCATAATTCACAACCAACTGAATAGAGCGCATTTTCAGGTCTAAACCCTCACATTAGCGATAGTACAAAACTCTCCATACTTGATTTCAATCTTTAATCAATCAAGGGACCACATGTCACACTTATACAATCTTCCCGTGGGATACGCTCCCATAACCTTCCGCACCAGGTAACAAGTCTGCACCTTCATACCGCCGGCCACATTAATACTGTAAAGCAAATCAAGATTCCGCAAATCAATATACAATGCCTCTTACACAGGACACCAATCTCATGTGATGTAAAGACAATGCCAGCCGATTCTAACCATCTGAATTCTTTCCTGCTCGTCCGAAGTCGTGACATTCTTGTCAACACTGAATCGCAGCCTTGATCCTCAGCTTCCGATTTCCAATCCGCTCACTGCACCTAGCATGCCAAGATGTGAGAATACAAGAATTACATAATAACCCCTGACCCACTAATAGAGTAAACACTCCATCATATAGCAACCCTTTACTTAACTCATTTGAGGATAACCATTGCAACACGTGACCGAATTCTCATAACGGCAGAAAATACAACCCAAAGTCGTGGTCTAAGTTACCATGACTCTTCCGGGGTCCACCTACACATAACAGGCCATAATAACTGGAATACCTCCAAGTAAAATCAATTGCGGTGGCCGTCAAGCCTTACACGTTCTGCCATAACCACATGTAAAACTTAACACGTTGAAGGAACTGATCATTGCCACCATCATGCCGATTCAACCATTGCTAACCGATCCGACTTCTTCTAATTTACTCCGGACTTGCCTTAATAATAATAATAGCTCCATTTAAAATATGATGAACCCAATCCGAACTCATCAGAGGAACTCTATTTCACGAGACCACATTGTCTCAAAACCCACAAACCATCTCAGACCCTCCTTGTGTCCACATTCGCATCTTCAACTGGTACACCCATTCTTATATTTCCTTTATAAATCCGAAGTTATTTTCTCCCATTCCTCCAAGGCTACACCGCAGATCGATGATAGCATAGAACACTCCAAGTCTCTTTCATAATCCACTACATAAGCTCGACCACACCACAGACTCGAAGTCCTTAGGCACCGCACTTTAATTTCGAATTCACTAGGACCATTGTTGAGAGTCACCCACTCTGACTTGTTCCCAAATATGATCAGACTCCAAGTCTCTGCTAACACATGAACGCCCTCTCAAAGAAGCACCCGGCTAAATCACCTTTCCTGTACATCATATCTATACGAAGCATAAATCCTGAGTCTTTCCAAAGCCTGAACATGAATCGATAAGGCCAATTATATCACACATTCCTCAAATCCTTTGCTCAAATCACCACTGATGTTCTCTTTCCTTAGTCGTAATAACCCACCCATATACCGATAACCAGAAACCTCACAAGTAGACAACCATGCAATCCAATCGCAGGCAGTAGGGCTCTTTCACTTAGCTTGAAGCTACAATTGCATAACCCCCGAACCCACCAAAATTCCTTCTTCCTCATTAACACGATCTCGCACAATCGACCTACCAAATTCCTCGGAATCTTCCTGTTAAACATTTCATGAACATTCTGAATCACTAGCCATATTCACATATTCGACCTTTTACTGGATAGCCAGTAAGATTCTTCGTTGAAGCTTCATCAATACCACGCAACCACTAGCCTGCTCACAGGAGATAACCCACCTGTGGAAAGTCCATGCCGACACCTTCCAACGACGCTGCACTAAATACAATTACTATGAAATCCTTAACCTATCCTGAGCCTGCGCTCATTCACCGGCTGTACAGGTCCGTTCACTCCTCATGGACACCAACTAAAGGTATGACAATATATTCCAATCCAAAGTCATGTTGTATCCTTCTTCATATCAAGCAACTCCTTTCTGTCGTATCCAACTTTCCTCCGTATAACAGCCAATATTCCAAATTAAGCCCGTAGACCTAGTCAGTGTCCATCATGAATCCTAAATCACTCTAAACGTTCCTCACGACGTGCAGCTATCTTACCACAGAACCCATATGCTACTCTGTCACTCTCCCACTTTGGTCAAACCCTCTCCTTTAGGAAATTCCCGACTTCTTCCTTTTCATACTTAACCTACCGGTAATTCAACCACCGCGAGACTCCCTTCTGCCTTGTCCTTCCTTGTCCTTTGCTACCCAGCTATTGCCTTAAGTCAAAATCTATCTCTATAGCACTTGGATTAATAGATCGATACCAACTTTAAACCTCGCCGAAGATCACCTTTCTCGAGCCATCAACAGTAAGAACACCGATTCGATTCTAAACCACAACACACCGTGAGCTTTGACAGCCGCTTCCCCCGCACCATTCCACCATACCCTGTCCCGAAGGTGAATTGAAGAAAACTATAACACCGGCAAACTTAACATATTCAACAAAGACAACGACCCACATCACACATGAAAATCTCGCCATGCTCAAAAGTACAAAGTCTCGTTACTCCATCAACCCAACTTTGAACATTCATAGTCTGATTGCCTTTCCTCCGCTAGAAGTAAAACGCTAAACCTATGAATCATGCATTGAGAAAAATCTCCATTCGAATCATTCACTGCCCCGACATGTAGACAAGTATCTTACCATTACATCAATATTGTTCTTTTGACAACTCATAGACATCATATAAACCAGTGCCCAACCTCAAAACCATAGGAATTACTGATACTGAGCTGAAACGACAGGACAACCTTCCGCAAGGCGACAACCATAGCCCAAGCAATTATGCAGGAGAAATATCTTGCACCACATCTATAGTACCATTAAAATTCCTTGATTCCCAATTGATAACAAGCACTTCACGTCGCATAAGATTGAATAAGAAAGAAACAAAAGCATGAGCCTCAAAGGAATCAAATCGCACGATGAGGAATCAAGAAAAGAAAGTGCTCCTAACAGCCCTGTAGCCTCTCGAAGATAAGTACAAACGTCTCTGTACCGATCCGCAAGACTCTACTAGACTTGCTCATGACTCGTGAGACCTAAGTGAACTTAGAGCTCTGATACCATGTTGTCACGACCCGAAATCCATTAAAGGTCGTGATGGAACCTAACACCGCTGTCAGGTAAGACAACAATAATAAATTAACTTAATTACCCATTTTAGTATTTTCAAATCATAATGTTCTTCAATTAAATAGTAAAAGATATAACTTACGGAGTAAATGATAATAATTTCGTAACTAAAATACTGAACAACCCATAACCACTCCCAAAACCCGATATCACAAGTGCGTGAGCATTAACTAGGGAGTAAAATAAAATACAGCATCTGTCCGGAATACAAATTAGACAGGAAAGATATAAATAACTCTGATGGAGACGCTGGTGGCTGCGAATTGTAATATAGAATGCAGCTCGCCTAAGTCCTCGCATTAACCACACCTCTGCGCCCACAAGGCTACTAGACATATATGTACCTGCACGAAAATGTACAGCAAGTGTAGTTTGATTACGTAAATCAATGCGTACCCAGTAAGTATCCAGGAAGTCTCCAAATTTATTTTTCATCATTTAACAATTTATATCTCAAGCCAATGAAGCAATATCAATTATTATTAGTTCCAAAGATTTATCATGCGCAAATCATGTCGTGGTCGTACGACCCGATCTAACATAATATTCAAACTGTGCATTGCCGAGGGTTGAATGGCACGAACCATAGATGTATCTATCTGCTACCGAGGCTTTCGGTCCGCTCCACAAAAGAGAAAATACATTTACAACAATCAATTCAAGATTTATTAAGGGGCAACTATTCAAGGGAATACCAAATTCTCATTAACGATCAAGAAAATAAAGTTTAACCTTTTTCAATTCCTTTATCAAGTTTCAATATGACTTAAGCAATTAAATTAACAAGTAGTGTACAAACATTTATAAGTATAGCATGATATGGGTCCTAGACTACCCGGACAATATCATAATTAGTAGCTACGTATTGACTCTCGTCACCTCGTGCGTACGTAGCCCCCACAAATAGAAGCACCTTTTCATTCAATTCACCTATGGGGTTTGTTCCCTCTTACAAGGTTAGAAAAGAGAATTACCTCTCTCCAAAATTCCTTAACCGGTTCCAAAGCCCTTCCAACAACTCAAACTGATGCCCATCGCTCCAAAACTAGTCAATAAATATGCAAATCCATAAATATATACTCTAATACTCATTATTATCCAATTTACAACAATTCCCAACTCCGCTCAAAAATTCAATAAAAATTACCATCGGGCCCACGTGCCCGGATTCCAAAAATTTCCGAAGATAAACATTACCCATAGCCTCACAAACTCAAATATAAAGATTATTCTCAATTTCATGCCCAAATTCGTGGTTGTAACGATCCAGCCGGTCGTTTTGAGTATTATAACTCTGTTCCCCTATTTACTACTCAATTTATACTTTATAGTTGTTTTATGACTTACCGGGTTAGTGGGTTCGGGTCCGGAAGGAATTCGAAGTGAAATGAGACATTTAGTCTCATAATTGAAAAATTAAGTTAGAAAAGTGGATCGGATATGGACCTATGTGTAAACGACCTCGAATTTAAATTTTGATGATTCCAATAGCTCCGTATGGTGATTTTGGGCTTAGAAGCGTGTCTGAAATATTATTTGGAGGTCCGTAGAGGAATTAGGCTTGAAATGCCGAAAGTTGAATTTTTTTGGAAGTTTGACCGGGGGGTTGACTTTTTGATATCAGGGTCGGAATCCGATTCCGAAAATTTGAATACCTCTGTTATGTCATTTATGACGTGTGTCAACAATTTGAGGTTAATCGGGCGTGAATTGATAGGTTCCGGAGTCGTTTGTAGAAACTAGAAATTTCAAAGTTCATTTGGCTTGAATTGGGGTGTAATTCATGGTTTTAGCATTGTTTGAGGTGATTTGAGGGTTCGACTAACTCCGTATGATGTTTTAGGACTTTTTGGTATATTTGGTTGAGGTCTCGAGGGGCTCGGGTGAGTTTTGAATGGTTAACGGATCATTTTTGGCCTTGGTGAGATTGTTGATATCTGCTGCTGCATTTTTCTGACTTTCTCTTTTGCGTTGGCGAGTGGGCCCTCGCATTCGCAAAGAGTGTTTTCTGAGTGTAAGGTTTTGTTCTTCGCGTCCGCACAGGGGAGGACGCGAACGCAAGGTTTGGTCTGTGTGTGCATCGCGAACGCATGAGAGGTGTCGCGTTCGAAGAGGAGTGAGGCTATTGGGGACCCTCGGGTCCCTGTTCTATGCGTTCGCGAAGCCACGGTCACGTTCATGAAGGGTTAAATTTGTGGGCAGTCGAGTTGTGCTTCGCGAACGCGAGGGACCTGTCGCGTTCACGAAGAAGAGAGGTCTGGACAGATAGTTTAAGTTCTGAAAATGGGACTTCCCATTTTCAGTTTTTGACGAATTTGAGATAGGGAAAAGGCGATTTTTGGGAATTTTTCAAGGAAAATAATGGGGTAAGTGTTCTTAACTCAATATTAGTTAAATTACCCGAATCCATGGTTGTTTTTATCATTTAATTGGTGAATTAAGTTGGAAAGGTTTGAAAACCCTCTTAGTTTAAATTGAAGATTTGAGGGTCGAGTTGGGGTCGGATTTTGATAAGATTTGTATGGTTAGACTCGTGGTTGAATGGGTTTCTGGATTTTGTAACTTTTGTCGAGTTCCGAGACGTGAGCCCCACAGGCGATTTTTGAGCTAAAATTCAGATTTGTACGAAAAATTAGCATTTTCTTATGGAGTTAATTCCAATAAATTTTATATACTGAAACGAATTATTTGTGACTAGATTCGAGGCATTCGGAGGCCAATTTGTGAGGGAAAGTCATAGCAGAGTAAAGAATTTCACGCTCTGAGATAAGTAACAATTATAAATCTGGTCCTGAGGGTATGAAACCCTGGATTTTGGTATCATGTGATTATTTTGGAGGTGACGCACATGCTAGGTGACGGGCGTGTGGGCGTTCACCAAGGGGATTGTGACTTGGTCTGTCCCGGGAACTATAAAGTTGAATAATTTGTTGTTAGCTATATGCTCTCTATGTGTTGATAAAATTTGATTGTAAAACATGTTAGAAATCATACTTAGGCTATGTAATAGTACTGTTGGGACCAACAGGGGTCGCGTACTTGTTGAATTGCATGCTAAATGCTATATGTACTCAGTCTCAGTTTTTTCTTGCACATTTTATCTCAGTCTCTGTTATTATTATTGATACATTATATCATTGTTGTTTTGGTTGATTTCATGATTATTGAGAGCTCGAGAGACTGGAGAGATTTATGACTAAGTGTGGCCGAGGGCATGATTGTGAGATATTGATACTATAGCACGTAAGTTGTTCGTGCAGCACATGAGTTGGTCGTGCAGATCCTTATATTATACTATAGCACGTGAGTTGGTCGTGCAACACGTGAGTTGTTCGTGCAGCACATGAGTTGGCCGTACGGATCCAGATATTTATATTATGGCACGTGAGTTGTCCGTGCAGATTATAGCGCTTGGGCTGTAGGAGCCCCTCCGGAGTCTATACACCCCCAGTGAGCGCTGGTACCCATTCAGTGTGAGTGATGAGGGCTGGAAGTCCAGTAAGTGATAAGGGCTGGGAGCCCAATGGGTGATTAGGGTTAGGAGCCCAGTGAGTGATGAGGGTTGGGAGCCCAGTGAGTAATTGTTGTCCTGAGAGTTTGTACTTGATTTCCGTTTATTGTTGCACCTAGTTGCTATCTGTCATTGTTGTGAAATCTTTGAAAGATTTTATATACGGATTACATGAACATGAACTGTTTATAAAAATTGATTTGACATTAAACTGCCAGATTTTAAAGCGTGTCTATTCTTTGCTGGAACTACTGAATATGAACTGTAGCTGTGTAGCTCGTTACTATCTTCAGTTCTTTATTTATTATTGTTACTTATTGAGTTGGTTGTACTCATACTACACCCTGCACTTCGTGTGCAGATCCAGGTATTCCCGGACATAGTGGGTGTTGATTCTTCCGTACAGCTGATTTTTAGGAGATTTTGAGGTAGCTGCCGTGTTTCGCATACCCTGTCTCTCCTTCTCTATCTCCTTGTTTACTATATTTGATCTCAGACTATTATAGACTATATTTGATCCCAGACTTGTATTCATATTAGATGCTCATGTACTCTGTAACACCAGGTTTTGGGGAGTGTTCGTGTCAGTATTTATGGGATTTTGTATTGTATTAAATTATTATATTTTCGAACTTAAGAGAAATTGTGGTTTATAGAGATTATCGGCTTGCCTAGTGTTGAGATAGGCGCCATCACGACAGCTTGGGATTTTGGGTCGTGACAGTGGTCAAAATCCAAAAATACAAATTTCTAGGTTTTTCACCAAAACCCAAAATTTCTTCAAATTTTCATGCTTGAATCTATATAAAAACCATGTATTTAACTCAAAATAGGTGGGGATAACTTACCTTGCCGTTCATGATAGAAACCTCCACTTGAACCTCTCCAAGAATCACCCAAACCAAGAGAGAATGAAAGAAAATGGGCCAAATCCCGTTCTTATAAGAGCACACTGCCCAGTGACCTCTCGCACCTGCGGTCACTTGACCGCTTCTACGGTCCCACAGGTGTGGCCAAAATACCGCTTTTGTGGTCCTCCTTTAGGCCCCTCAACTCTGCATCTACGGCCCCATATGCGCTTCTGCGACTTCGCTTCTGTGGCTCCACGTGGGCAGGTGCGGTCCCGCTTCTGTGGAGCTCGACCGCATCTTTGGTCCCAGCCTTTCCCAGCCAGAACCGCTTCTACGACCCTCTTGTTCGCTTTTGTGGCTCCTCACCTGCGGCCAAAACCTCGCAGGTGTAGTTACACCAGAAGGCGGATGCTTCATCTTTCATTCCAAGTCCAAACTCGATCCGTTAACCATCCGAAATCCACTCGAGCCCCTCGGGACCTCAACCAAATAAACCAACACGTCCCAAAACACATTACGAACTTAGTCGAGGCCTCAAATCATGCCAAATAAAATCGAAACTATGAATCACCCTCCAATTCAAATCTAATAAATTTTGAAACATCATACTTCTACAATCGATGCTGAAACCTATCAAAACACGTCCGATTGACCTCAAATTTCGCACATAAGTCACATTCGATATTATGGACCTATTCCAACTTCCGGAATCGGAATCCGACTTCGATATCAATAAGTCCACTCCCGGTCAAATTTCTCAAAATCATCCAAATTTCCAACTTTCGCCAAATGACCCCGAAACGACCTACGGACATCCAAATTCACTTTCGGACGCGCCCCTAAGTTCAGAACCACCATACAAAGCTATTTCCAGGCTCCGAATTCCAAACGGACATCGATAACATTACAATGCCCTTCAACCCAAATTTATGAAATCCTTCATGTGAACACCTAATTTTTGACCGCACCCAAATTCAATACTATTTTAGTGTAAATATTTCGTTTAGGTCTAATCTTAATATTTTAAACTTTTATTTTACTATTAATAGGTTTTATTTGAAAAAAAAAATATTAAAAACTACAAAACAAAATATTCACATTCTTAGGGTATAAGTTTATTTCTATTACAAGAGAAAAGAAAAATTACAAAAAATACTTGGTTTCTTTTAATTTGAATTCAAATAAGTAAGCTATGGTATCTTTTCTTAGTATTATTTAAATTATATGCAAATATTTAATTTTCTTATATTTTTCTTAGTCTAAAAGAGGTGGGTTCATATTTTAATTTATGTATTTTACCTTACCTTTTATTTAAATAAAAGAAGTAAATAAAATAACATATTTTTAATTTAAAAAAAAAAGAGATCTTATCTAACTCCTATCTGATCTAACAATCCCAACTTCCCCCACCCCTCACGTTACTCTACACCAATGCATACACTCATGTCCCAATCCCCATGTCCCTCACTCTTTCAAGCACGCACACACGAACACATTAACTTCCATCATCCATACATCTATATATATATAATACACACACATTACATAAAAGAGGGGAGGGGGAGGGGCAATATTTTGAAAAAAAAAACTTTGAACAGAAGAAAAAAAATGAGATTGATAGAAAAAGAGAAAGAAAGGAGATCTGAAAAGAAAAGGGCAGTAACCAAGGCAAGATTCAAAAGAACTATTTAGTTGAGTTTTGAAGTTCCGTTTGGAGTTCGCACAGTACGTGTTCTGCGGATATCCATAAGGAATTTGAAGGTTCGTTTATGTTCTTTAAGTCCTATTTTGATACTTTTTTTAAAAATAAAGTTTGAGCAGTATGTTAAAGATAGATTAGTTTTATGTGGGTTGTCTTAAGTTCTACTTGAATTGCAGTTCTCTTCCCATAGGGTGTTGGTTCATTTCAGTTTTATTTTATTTATTTATGTTTTGCTTGTATTAAACCTTTTTGATAATTTTTATAATTGTTTAGAATGGGACTAGATGAGGGTAGTATTAAATAGGCCATAAAATATAATAATTGTTTTATAAGTGAAGTAAGTTTCTTTTATATAAAAAAACAAGTTTTAAAGAACATCTTAGTAGGAATACTTTAAAGAAAATCTCATTTTTGGTATCAAGTTCTTCAAGTTTTAACTTTACTTTAAATTATTTTAATGTAACTTTAGCAATCTTAAATTAGTCTAAGAATGTAAATTGTTTTTCTTATTCCATCATTCAAGAACAAGCTGGAACACTTATGAGTTTGTCTCTTTATTATATAAATTTCATTTTACTCTCTGTTAGCTTAAATATTTTTCTTTGCAAATAAAATGGATGTTTGAGGCTAAGCTATTGAATAGACTTCTTTCTCATTTCCACAGAAAATGGAGTCATGGAAGAATATAACTAATTAGGTATAGACATATGTGTAAGGCCTATTAATAGATAAATGTGAGTTGCAAATTAATTCAACGCAAGCTATATACAAAACAAAAAGTATTAGAATAAAGAAATAAGTGTGAGGGAGCGACATGAGCCATGAACTAATTCAAGACTCGTTCCAATAAGTAGTAGTAATAATAATAATAATAATAATAATAATAATAATAATAATAATAATAATAATAATATACAAATATATATCTCTAATCTAAAAGAAATAAAATAATTAAAATATCCTAAAACGCTAGAAAAACTTTAGGTGCACTTTAAATATTAGCCCGTGTGTTCATACCCGAACCTTGGATTGATATGTTTAAGTAATAAAAGGGTCATGTGCGCATTCTTGTGTCTAGATACCTTTAACTTTAAATTAATTATATTTTAACCATGTGTATATTTCGTATCTTGGTTTAATACCTTCATGGAATACCTTGTGTGTGTACCGCATCTAGGTCAACATAATTAATAAAATATAACAAAATCAAGTGAAGTGGAAATAGACAAGACATAAGAAATAAAAATACAAGAATATCCAAAAAATTGATTTAAGCCTTACATTAGTCAATAAAGCGACCGTTCTAGAACCACGGGACTCGAGGGATGCCTTACCCTCGGTCAACAAAATTTCTTACTCAGCCTTTTGTTTTCGTAGACCATAAATTAGGAGTCAAACCTTCCTTTTGATAAGGGATTCAAATGAAAGGTGACTTGGAACACCAAAACTCAATTCCAAGTGGCGACTCTAAATAATAAATAATCTGTTTTCAAAACGTCACTTCAATTGAAAAAACTCTTCTAACTCAACCTCGTAATAGGGTTGGGGAAAAAAAAGATGTGACAGCTCTGGCGACGCTGCTGGGGAACTACTAATAAGAATTCGAGCTTTGTATATTGATTCTTGTTTGGCTTTTATCATGTTTTGGATATTATTGTGTTTGGAAGCCTAACGTGCTATTTGTTGCTTATTTACTGCTTTAACATTTATTGGAACTGTGATATAAATTGCATCCTCTCTCGTACCCCTCTGAGTCTTCTGATAGGTGATTATGTTGTGTTTGCCTACCAGCATCACAAAATTTCTATCTTGAGATAAAGCCAGTTAGCCTACCAACTTCTGGTGAAGGATTTAGTCACACATGTTTAGGCGAGAGAGTCGTTAGCTAGCCAATGTTATTCTACTACTGGTGACGCTTGACTCTCCTCGGCTTGGGTTGTCCGCCCGGGTAAGCCAGGTCTAGATACCATTTCCTTTAGAATTTAAAAACATAGACGAACAAGCCACAAGAAATGAATATCCCTAGTAGGCTACACTTTATTTGCATCATGTGCATTGGACTTAGCGGGACTCGGCACAGGGGCCGAGCTCGTCTAGGATAGGTACCAATTTTTCAGACGAACATGTTCATTTTTCTGTGCTACATGTAATATTATTTGATACGCTTTACTCAAATGTTGACCGGCTTTAGGATAGATTGATTGAACATGGGAGAGAGAAAGAGAAAATTTCCTCAAAATTTCATAAAGTACCCATTTTTTAAACAAAATTTTGAAGGGTTCTAATGTGTAAAATCATAATTTTCAAAATGGTTTTTTATTATTTATTTAAACCGAACTATGCGGGTTTGATTCTCACCGGATGTGAGATGCATAGGCAACCTTCATCAAGTTCAACCCTATTTTTAAAAAATTATTAAACCAAAAACAAAAACAAAAACAAGGTATCTATGGACTATTTTGTTTTTGAAATAATAATAATAATAATGTAGTCATTTTGTCAGTTTTATCTCTTTTAACCAATTTTGCCCTTGCGTCCGGTCCTTTTGTCGAAATAGCCTTGAAACCTTCCTCGGAAATGCGAAATGGAAGGCCACTTTATTTTTTATTTTTATGTTCACTTGTTTTTACAAAAAATAGTCATTTTGTGCCTTTTGTTTTTAAAATTTTATGATTATTTTACTAATTTAACCCTTGTTTTTAGTCCCACAGTTTGGTTTTTATCTTTTAATTTATATAGAGTCAATACCCAAGAAATCAGATTTTTTGTGTCAATAATATATTTGATTAAAGTCTAACCCCGTATTTGGATATTGTCATGACCCAAAATGCCACCACAGACGTCGTGATGGCACCTAATCTCTAAGACTAGGTAAGTCGATTTCAATTACATTTTGATGCCATTTTTTTTATTAAATAAGTAACCTAAACTAACAGCGGAACAAATATGAATGTACAACCTCCCAAGACTGGTAGTACTGAATCACGAACTCTAACTGAATACATAGAATGATCACAAGGACCGAATATACAATATTGTTTGATTAAAAATTAACAGTACAATGAAATAAAAAAACTCCAAGGGACTGCGACGACTAAGCAGCTCTACCTTGAATCCTTACGATCTCGCTTTAACTCTTCTCAAGTCTGATATCTCCAATACCTGGCTCTGCACAAAAATATGCAGAAGTGTAGTATGAGTACATCACAGTGGGTACCCAGTAAGTATCAAGACTAACCTCAGTGGAGTAGAGACGAGGTACAGTCAAGACACTCACTAGTCTAAAAGCATGTGCAATATAATATACAAAATAATAGGAAGCAGATAACAATAAGGGCAACATAAAACAACAAGTAATATGCACAGTTGACAACAAGAATACCATTATTATTGCTCAACAATTAATAATTACAATTACACACAATAAATCAAATCCTTCAAATAAATGTCTTTCACATACAATTCTTTCAAATAACTCTCTTTCAAATATAATTTTCTCAAATAATTACCCTTCAAATATAATTCTTTCATATAATACCTTCTACATAAAATCCTTTCAAATAAATATTTTGAATATAATTCTTTCAATTAAAAAGTCACCATGTGACACCTCGTTTCATAATCATAAAAATACGGGTCTCAACCCATTTTTCAAATTTCCACGGCACCTCGTGCCCATAATTAAATCATCATATTTTTCCGGTATCTCGTACCCTCATTTCATATCACAACTGCACGGGCAATTCATATGCTAAATATCATTATCATTTCATCACAGCACCTCGTGTCCACATTTTATATCACAACTGCACGGACAATTCACGTGTCAAATATCCTCATTATTTAGTCACGGCACCTCGTGCCCACATTACATTTTATAATCCGCCTGGCAATAGCCACAGGCTCTCAATTTCAACATAAATCAGATTGTTATCAATTTACCAACAACAAAACAAATTGCACAAGGTATAAAAATAAACACAAGAAAATCACAACATCACATGAAAATCATCAACACCACAACCCCACCTCATCACATATTGTCCCTGACAATAGCCACCGTTATCCCTCCTATTGCCACCCTTATCGCTCCTATAGCCACCCTTATCGCTCATATTGCCACCCTTATCGCTCCTATGGTCACCCTTATCGCTCCACCCAAATAATATTCCAATAAACACAACAACAGTGAAATACCACTCTTATACCCACATAATATTAACGGTGAAATGCCACCCTTATCTCCCCGAAATAATAACTCGTAAAACACAACAATTTAGATGGAAAATTATCACGGCAACATAACAAATCAATTCATACCACAATTTGCCCAATGGCCACAACCAAATTCCAAAGCTACAACCAAGTCAATTAATTTCACAACAAATAGCCAAAAGCTCCACACAATGTGTACAACACCCAAAAACAATCAATAGAGATAGAAATTACTCAACATAAAGCAAAGTCTTCATTAAATTCAAATTTTCAATAATTATATAAATACCTCTTCTTAAGCTCAATTAATTAATTATTTGCAGAGAGAAAATACATAATGAAATTAAATTCTAATAATTATCAAACCTACAAATTCATAGAATTACATAAATAATCAAGTAACAATCACATCACATTGTCATACAACAACAGATTCAACAACAACAAGGATTTAGGCACGACAAATAGATGATTAAATATATACCAACAATTATTCAATTTACCACACAATATGCTCAAGACTTTAACTCAATAAAATTTACACATCTAAGCCGAGTATGTACTCGTCACCTCGCGTACACGGCTTTTCACATTTCACAAATGGCATATAAGACTCGATGGCTAAGGAGTAATTCCCCCACTCAGGTTAAGCAAGACACTTACCTTTTTGAAGTTATGTCGATATTCCAAAGTCGCCTTCCTACTTGAGTTGGCTTCCGAACCATTCAGTTCTATCCAAATTAATTGTATAACTTCATTAAAATTCATCGAAAATAATTCCGGATAATAATACGTCGACTTAAAAATTTATTACAAAAAGTCAACAAAAGTTAATGCGGGACCCGCCCCTTGGAACCCGCCATAATTTTGATGAAAGCAAAACACTCATTCCAATATGAGTTCAACCATACCAATTTTATCGAATTCCAATAACAAATCGACCTTCAAATCTTAAATTTGTGGTTTATGAGGTTTCTACAATGTTTCCCAAATTTTCATCTCAAAGTACTAATTAAATGATGCAATCAGTGATATATTCATGTATAATAACCAAATCCGAGTTAGAATCACTTATCCCAATGAATTTCTTGAAAAACCTACGGGTCCCGCGGTCGCGAAAAATTGGTGCGTCCGCGGAATTCTTGGGGCTGCACTGCCAGGCTTTTGTATGTGGCCCATAACTTTCTCTACAGATGTCCAAATGATGACTTTTTCATCTTTCTGGAAACTAGACACGAAGGGATACAACTTTCGTTTTTGAATCATCTCAAAGTTCCTTGTAGATCCAAAGATATAGGCTTCCGAAGTCGGACCAGCGGATCTGCAGAACTTCCAACCGCGGTCCGCGAACTTCTGCTGCGGTCTGCACCTCTCCTTTGCCTCAGCACCCCAAAATGCACGGTCCGCGCCCCCAGAAGTGCCAGAACAATATTAGAGTGACGAAATGTCCGGGCTCGCTCAAAACTCACCCCGAATCTCATCCGAAACCTCCCGGACACAAACCATATATGAATTTCAATCATAAAACACGCTATGGAACTTCTCGCGCACTTAAAACAATGAAAATATGTCGTCTTGACCCAATATTGACCATGGTCAAACTCCCAAATTTCTTAACTTTACTAATCTCTCAACCAATGATCCAAAAATACACCCAAGCCCCTCGGGACCTTAACCAAATATACCAACATGTCCCAAAATACAATACAAACTTAGCAGAGGCTTCAAATCTTGTCAAACAATGTCAAAATTATGAGTTTTCGAATCTTCCAACTTCTATGTTTTGCGTCGAACCGTATCAAATCAATCCGGGATTACTACAAATTTTGCACACAAGTCATAAATGGCATAATATAGGTATTCAAATTTTCAGAATTGGATTCCAGTCCCAATATCAAAAAGTCAACTCCCCGGTCAACTCTTTTCTTTTAAGCTTCTTAAATAAGAATTGTTCTTTTAATTAAATTTTGAATTTTTTGAAATTCAAACTCGACCACACCCTCGGGTCATAATACTTATTACAAAGTTGCTCGAGACCTTAAGTCATTGAACGAGGCGTTAATTCTTAAAAGGATAAGTCGGGTCATTACACTCTCCACCTCTTAAACAAACGTTCGTCCTCGAACGTTCTAAGAATTATTCTGAGGTTACCATATGATGACCCAAAATGTCATCTTTAAATTTAATAATTAATTTTGTGTTCTAACACCTTGAAAAGCACTATTTATCATTCCTCGATTTATGTGCGCAGTCCGTAAAATTTTTCGAAAAGAGTTTATGTGAAAAATGGATTAGAATGTGAATTAGAGCTTTAAAACTCAACTGAGTTGACTTTGGTCAACATTTTGAGTAAACGGACTCGGATCAATGTTTTGACAGTTCCGGTAGGTCCGTATCGATATTTGGGACTTGGGCGTATGCCCGGAATTAAATTCCGAGGTCCCTAGCCCGAGATATGGAATTTTGATAAAAAATTAAAAGTTTAAGTACAAATATTGACCGGATGTTGAATTATGTGCAAACTACCCCCGGAATAGAATTTTGATGATTCCAACAGCTCCGTATGGTGTTTTTGGACTTAGGTGCGTGATCGAAATTTTATTTGGAAGTCCGTAGTGCAATTACGCTTGAAATGGCTAAAACAAGAATTTAAGTTTGGAAGTTTGACCGGGGAGTTGACTTTTTGATATCGGGGTCGGAATCTAGTGCCGAAAATTTTTATAGCTCCGTTATGTCATTTATGACTTGTGTGCAAAATTTGAGGTCAATCGGACTTGATTTGATAGGTTTCGACATCGAATGTAGAAGTTGGAAATTCTAAGTTTCATTAAGCTTGAGTTGGAACATAATTCGTGGTTTTAGCGTCGTTTTAGGTATATTTGGTTGAGGTTCTGAGGGCCAAGGGTGAGTTTCGGATGGTTAACGAATCAAAAGTTGAACTTAAAAAGCTGCTGCAATTTTTCCTCTTTTGTTGGACATTCTGGGTTGTGATCGAGCCTAGGTATCGAGCCCAGATATCGAGCCCAGGTATCGCGCCCAGGGTTGACCAGGCTCACGCTCGAGCTTGTGTATCGAAGCCATAATCGAAGGTCCAGCTCGAGGGCCATGATCGATATATATATATATATATATATATATTGTGATTTGTTAGATAAAATTATTAAAGGATGTAAATCTCTTATACTTGATTTTCTGGTTAAATTAATTAATTGTTAAGAGAAATTGTTCTTCCTCCTGAATTTCTCTTATAATAAATATACTCTCATTCCGGAGGTACATAAAAATATGTCCTCCTTTCTTGTGAAGCGGGCCGAACGCCTCGGCAGGATAGATGCATCTATGAATCATGCCGCATGTCCCTCGGTAGTGTACACAAAACTCTGGATCGGGCCGTACGACCTCGACAGAAATCGTGCGTGATAATAATAATAATTACACGATTGTTGGACAATTGAATTGTAGCTTGTAAAGATATTTGATAAATTAGAAATTTATTGAAATTGAATTACTGCTTGTAAAGCTATTTGATAAATTTAAATTTTTATTGAACTTGAAGGATTTAATTAATAGATTGGGAATTGTTGCATTTGAAGGATTTTTATTATTTTTGCTAATTGAATAAAATTATTATTAACTCTGTGAATCATGCTGATTTGAATAATTATAATTTATTCCGTTTATTATTGTTGACCCTTAGTGAGTGTCAAAGTCGGCCATCTCGTCTCTACCACTTCGAGATTAGGCTTGATACTTACTGGGTACACGTTGTTTACGTACTCATGCTACACTTGCTGCACTTTTTGTGCAGGTCCGGAAGCAAGTACTAGTGGGGGACCTATCGTCTTACACCCACGTTATCTAGGGGCATAATAGTGAGCTGCCTTTCTGAGCTGTTCTGCAGCTACCAGTGTCTCTCCTTGTATGTTTTTTCATTCTGTCTATTTTTATTTCAGAAAGTATTTGAGGTTTTGTGTAATCTACTAGATGCTCATACACTTGTGACAGCAGGTCTTGGCACACACATTGGTAGAATTGGTGTCTTATTATTTTTCTTGGTTTTAAATTTTATCGATCTATGTTTAATTTATTAGTTGGCTTGCCTAGCTATAGCTATAGCTATAGCTATCAGAGCACTAGGTTCACGTAGGTCTCACAAGTTATAAGCAGACCTAATAGAGTCTTGCGGATCGGTGAGGAGACGTCTGTACTTATCTTCGAGAGGCTATGGGGTGTTATGAAACTACCTTTATTCATATTCCATCGTGCAATTAATGTAGTACTAAATATCCTTCTCTTATTCTCTCACAGATGGTGAGAACGCGCTCTAATGAGGTTCCAGACCAGGGAAGAGCTACTTCCCCAGTTGCTAGAGGCCAAGGAAGGGCTCCAGCCCGTGGTAGAGGGCGAGGACGTCCCAGGACTGTTCCAGTTATGCTGCCAGTGGGTCCAACAGAGAACCCCATTATTGAGGAACAGGATGAGGTGCCTGTGGAAGAGCCAGCTCCGGTGAATTTCACATCTGCACTGAGATTTCAGGATGTCATGGGTCGTATGCTGCGGTTCATGGACAATATGACTCAGGCCGGTTTATTTTCGGCAGACCCAACCACATCTCAGGCGGGCGGGGGAGCACAGACTCCGATCGCACAGGCTCATGGACAGGCATCTGTTGTATATCAGACCCAGGGTGCACTACCCGTGGGTGGAGCCCAGCCAATGGCAGCAGCTACATATGAGCCTAGGCCTGCTGCAGCCGCCGATCCTCAGAAACTATTGGACAGATGGACTAGAATACATCCTCATGTTTATGGGGGTGAGCGACATAAGGATCCCTAGGATTGCAATGATCGGTGCAAGGATAGACCATACAACATAAGGATATTGGAGTCTAATGGGGTAGACTTTGCTACTTTTCAGCTAGAGGGCAGAGCCCGTAGATGGTGGCAGTATTATGTTCTTGGCAGACCAGCAGATTCTCTTCCCATAACTTGGGACAAGTTCACCCGTATCTTCCTGGACAGGTATATTCCACCCTCCCAGAGGGAAGAGTTAAGTTTTCAGTTTGAGTAGCTCCAGCAGGGTCAGATGTCAGTGACCGATTATAAGGCGAGGTTTTCTGAGTTATCTCGCCATGCACTTATGATACTCCTTACTGAGGCAGAGAGAGTGCGGAGGTTTGTTGCGGGTTTACATACTAGCATTCAGGCCACCATGGCACGAGAGGTTGAGATGGGTACTTCTTATGAGCTAGTCGTAGAGATAGCCCAGAGGATCGAGGGTGAACGCCAGTGTAGCCGAGAGCAGGTTACTAGAGATAAGCGGTTTAGGTATTCTGGAGAGTTCAGAGGTGCTCCATCTGGGGGCAGAGGTCAGTTCGTGAGAGGGCAGTCCAGCAGGCCCCCATATCCAGCACCACCGCCTCCTCGAGGTGCACCAGTACGACTCTATCTTAGTGCTATACTAGAGAGTTCTTATCGCCCACCAGCTATTTAGGGTTCTTCTAGTGGCTATTTAGGTCACCAGGGCCAGACTTCTAGTCAATAGCTTATCGCACGGAAAAGTTGTTACGAGTGCGGGGATCCCAATCACATGCGAAGATTCTGCCCCAGACTGCAGGGTAGACCAGTGCAGCAGGGTCAACAGCCTATGATTACTGCACCAGTTGCTCCACCAGTAGTCTGACCACCAAGAGGTGGAGGACAGATGGGTAGGGTCCGTCCTAGAGGTGGAGGTCAACTAGGCGGAGGCCAGCCAGTTGGCGCTCCAGCTCAGTTCCATGCTTTTCTGTCCAAACCAGATGCAGAGGCCTCAGATGCCGTGATTACAGGTATTATTTTTGTTTGCAACAAAGATGTCTCAGTATTATTTTATCCAGGATCCATGTATTCATATGTGTCATCTCTATTTGCTCCATTCCTGGGTGTTTCTTGTGAGTCCTTGAACACTCATGTTTATGTGTCCACTCCTGTGGGCGATTCTATTGTTGTGAACCGGATCTACCGGTCCTGTATTATTACATTCTGTGGTTATGAAACTAGGGTAGATCTCCTATTGCTTGAGATGACCAATTTTGAAATTATTCTGGGAATGGACTGGTTATCTCCATATCATGCTATTCTAGATTGTCATGCCAAGACTACCTTGGCTATTCTAGCATTGCCTAAGCTGGAGTGGAAGGGTTCGCCTGTTAGTTCATTTAATCGAGTTATTTCTTTCATAAAGGCTCAACACATGGTTGAGAAGGGTTGTTTGGCTTATCTAGCCTATGTTCGGGATACTACTGCAGAGACTCCGGCTATTGATTC
>AWOL01S0026085.1:0-11861 GCA_000715115.1 Nicotiana otophora | reverse complement strand
ATATGGTCATTATGAGTTTCTAAACCCGTTCGAGGACGAATGTTTGTTTTAGAGGTGGAGAATGTGATGACCCAAAATGTCATCTTTAAATTTAATAATTAATTCTATGTTCTAAGACCTTGAAAATCACTATTTATCATTCCTCAACTTGCGTGCGCACTGCGTAAAATTTTCCGAAAAGTTTTTATGTGAAAAATGGATTAAAATGTGAATTAGAGCTTTAAAACTCAACTGAGTTGACGTTGGTCAACATTTTGAGTAAACGGACTCGGATTAGTATTTTGATAGTTCCGGTAGGTCCGTATCGAGATTTGGGTCTTGGGCGTATGCCCGAAATCATATTTCGAGGTCCCTAGCCCGTGATATGGAATTTTGATGAGACATTAAAAGTTTAAGTTCAAATAGTGACCGGATGTCGAATTATGTGCAAACGATCCCAGAATAGAATTTTGATGATTCCAACAGCTCCGTTTGGTGACTTTGGACTTGGGAGCGTGATCAGAATTTTATTTGGAAGTCCGTAGTGAAATTACGCTTGAAATAGCTAAAACAAGAATTTAAGTTTGGAAGTTTGATCGGGGAGTTGACTTTTTGATATCGGGGTCAGAATCCAGTTCCGAAAATTGTCATAGCTCCGTTATGTCATTTATGACTTGTGTACAAAATTTGAGGTCAATCGAACTTGATTTGATAGGTATCGACATCGAATGTAGAAGATGGAAATTCTAAGTTTCATTAAGCTTACATTGGAGCATAATTCGTGGTTTTAGCGTCGTTTTAGGTGATTTGAGGTTTCAAATAAGTTCGTATGATGTTTTATGACTTGTTAGTGTATTTGGTTGAGGTCTCGAAGGTCTCGGGTGAGTTTCAGAAGGTTAATGGATCCCAGGTATCGAGCCCAGGGTTGACGAGGCTCACGCTCGAGCTTGTGTATCGAAGCCATGATCGAAGGTCCAGATCGAGGGCCATGATCAAAGGTCTAGCTCGAGGTCCATGATCGAAGGAAATGCTCGAGGGCCATGATCGAGACCCAAGATCGAGGGTCACAATCGAAGGCTCAAGCTCGATGCCATGATCAAGTCTATGATCGAAGGTCCAGGCTCGATGCCATAATCGAGGCCATGACCGAGGTCCAGGCTCGAGCCTGTGATCGAAGCCACGAACGAGGCCTAGGCTCGATGGCCATGATCGAAGCTACTGTCGAGGCCCAGTTCGAGGCCCAAGTCTGAAGGATGCCTAGGCAGTTTTATGAAAAGAAGGCATTCGTCCCATTCGCCATTTTTAACAAATTGGAGCTTGAGCAGAGGCGATTTTGGATAGATTTTCAAGGAAAGACATTAGGGTAAGTGATTCTAACTCGGATTTAGTCTATATACATAAATATATCATTGGTTTCACCATTTAATTAGTGTTTTGAAATTGAAATTTAAGAAAACTTTTGAAATCTCATAGAAATGAATTTATGAGATTTCGGTATCGATGCGGAGTCGGATTTGAGTGAAACTGGTATGGTTGGACTCGTAATTAAATGGGTTGTCGGATTTTATAACTTTCGCTAGATTCCGAGACATGGGCCCCACAAACGAATTTTTAATTAATTTCAGGATTTTATTGAAAATGTAGTATTTTCTTATAGGATTGATTCCTATAAATTTTAATGATTGTATCGAATTATTTTGGCTAGATTCGAGCCAGACATAGTTGTATAATCGAGGAAAGGGTCTACTAGTGGATTAAATTGGAGCAAGACGAGGTAAGACTCTTGTCTAATCTTGTGAGGGAGAAATTACCTCATATGTGATTAAATTAAATAATTATTGCTAATTGTGGGGGCTACGTAGGCACGAGGTGACGGGAGTCTGTGCNCGTGTGCCCTATGGACGAATTTTTAATTAATTTTGAGATTTTATTGAAAATGTAGTATTTTCTTATAGGATTGATTCCTATAAATTTTAATGATTGTATCGAATTATTTTGGCTAGATTCGAGCCAGACATAGTTGTATAATCGAGGAAAGGGTCTACTAGTGGATTAAATTGGAGCAAGACGAGGTAAGACTCTTGTCTAATCTTGTGAGGGAGAAATTACCTCATATGTGATTAAATTAAATAATTATTGCTAATTGTGGGGGCTACGTAGGCACGAGGTGACGGGAGTCTNTAAATTTAAATTTTTATTGAAATTGAAGGATTTAATTAATAGATTGGGAATTGTTGCATTTGAAGGATTTTTATTATTTTTGCTAATTGAATAAAATTATTGTTTACTCTGTGAATTATGCTGATTTGAATAATTATAATTTATTCCGTTTATTATTGTTGACCCTTAGTGAGTGTCAAAGTCGGCTATCTCGGCTCTACCACTTCGAGATTAGGTTTGATACTTAATGGGTACACGTTGTTTACGTACTCATGCTACACTTGCTACACTTTTTGTGCAGGTCCTGAAGCAAGTACTAGTGGGGGACCTATCATCTTACACCCATGTTATCCAGGGACATAGTGGTGAGCTGCCTTTCTGAGCCATTCTGCAGCTCCCAGTGTCTCTCCTAGTGTGTTTTTTCATTCTGCCTATTTTTATTGTAGACAGTATTTGAGGTTTTGTATAATCTACTAGATGCTTATACATTTGTGACAACAGGTCTTGGCACACACATTGGTAGAATTGGTGTCTTATTATATTTTTTGGATTTAAATTTTATCTATATATGTTTAATTTATTAGTTGGCTTGCCTAGCTATAGTGTTGGGCGCCATCATGACCTATAGGTGAAATTGTGTCGTGACATACCAAATTGATGATTTTACTTTTACACATATACTTACGGTTGATCCCCCGTTACCGCATCTGAGATAAGCCCGACAACATCATCTCATTTGAGATTATTTCTTTTATCCATATTTGTAAACTTTAAAATCAATTTCTTACACTTCAAACATTTTTAAAAGGCCTGATTTTTCACATCAACGCACGATATTAGTCTCAACTGGCTATAGCCACTCGTGCCTACACACACATCAACTTTCTTGATAGTGTTGAAGTACTTCAAAAATTTTATGGGGTGTTACATTCTTCCCCGCTTAGGATCATTCGCCTTTAAACACATAACATAATTTATCTCTTCTTTCACACATATCAATCTCCCAAATTTTTCTAACTTCCAAAATTTTCAGAGTAACACCAAAACAACTCCTAACAACACATCCACAACCCAACAAAACACCACAATGTATATATCAATAATACAATCTCAGCATTACAAGCACTTATCACAATGATATCTGGACATGAAGCACATCATATGTATGCTCATCACCACATCTCTGGTCTTAAAAGCCATTCATAATTAATTCCAGCATCATCAATTAATCTCATATTAACCCCCACCTCATTTCGAATTTTTACAACACTGACAATAGAATGTGAGGCATGAAGACCTCATGATTACTTACTCGGATTAATGAGTCACATTTAACGCCACCTGGGCGCTCACCTCGTAGGCTAAAACGCAATGTTTATATCACAAAAACGACTGAATATGCACAGAAAATATACAAGAATTATCAAATAGGCCTAACAGGCATGACTCCCTATTAATATTATTGTACAAATTAGATTTCCCTGTAACGACCCGACTGGTCGTTTTGAGAGTTAGAGCCCCGAACCCTTATTAAGTGCTTTCCCCATATCTATTTCTGCTATTGTGACTTGCCGGGATGATTGGTTTTGAGTTTCGGAGTGTTTTGGGACACTTAGTCCCTAAATGAGAGCTTAAGTCTTAGAATTTGGATAGTAGTCGGAGTGTTCGGCGTCGTTTGTCCGTGTAGATTATGGCGCTTGGGCTGTAAGAGCCCCTCCGGAGTCGGTACACCCCCAGTGAGCGTGGGTACCCATTGAGTGTGAGTGCTGAGGGCTGAGAGCCGAGCGATTGAGCTGATGTGATGAGTTGAGTGACTGTTGCCCTGAGAGGCTGTACTTGCTTTTCATTTGTTGTTGCACTTAGTTGTTATCTGTCATTGTTGTGAAATTCTCTGAAGGATTTTATATCCGGATTACATGAACTTGAAATGTATAAAATTGATTTGACTTAAACTGTTGGATTTGAAAGCATGTCTATTCTTTACTGGAATTACTGAAAGTGAACTATAATTGTGAAGCTCGTCATTATCTTCAGTTTCTTAGTTATTAGTGTTACTTGCTGAGTTGGTTGTACTCATACTACACCCTGCACTTCGAGTGTAGATCCAGGTATTTTTGGACATTCCGGGTGTTGATTCCCTCGTGCAGTTGATCTTCCGGAGATTCAGAGGTAGCTGTCGTATTTCGCAGACCTTGTGTGTCTTTCCCTATCTCCTTGTTTACTGTATTTTGGTCTTAGACTATTATAGACCTTATGTTCCAGACTTGTTTCCATATTAGATGCTCATGTACTCAGTGACACCAGATTTTGGGGAGTGTTCTGTTACATCTCGTGTTTTCATATGTTAAAGTTTTGTCGTAAGTTAATCGACATAAGTTCGGGAAGGAAATTATTTTGAAATTACAAGTATTATGCTATTTCAAACAAGGGATAAGTAAATATATGAAGGTGAGAGGGTAAGCAAATCGAAGAAAATAAGTTTCGTCAAAGTTTGGTAATTTGGGATAAAATATGGCCCGAGCTGTAATACCCGATATTTATGGACTAGTACCATACAAAGTACAATATCACCATGATAGTATGATGTATAAAGTGTATTAAAAATGAGTAGTATTTTAAGTAATTTGAGATAATTCTTAATTATGTGGGTAAGTGGTTAATTATTGGTTTAAAGGGAGATTAACCATATAATTAAGGATTTACGGATAATTGTAGGTGGGGAGAAATCCCCCCCACGTGGAGGCAAGTGGAGTAATATTTAAGCGACTCTTGCTATCACGACCCAAAATCCAACTAGTCGTGATGACACCTAACCCAACCCGCTAGGTAAGCCAACTTTCAACTATCCAATTCCAATAACAATTATTAAAGAAATTTAAGTAAATAATTAACTTAACCTTATACATTCCCCAAGAACTGGTAGTACAAATCATGAGCTTCTAAGAATAGAGTATAAAAAGCGGAAATGAAATAAATACATAGTCTGTTTAAATAATACATAAACAGAACTTTTATAAATCTAAGGCCGCTCTGAATAAGAGGCAGCTACAACAGGAACGCATGTACATCTTTAAATCCCGCAACCATCGAGCACAACAACAACAGCAGCCAACATCTGCATGCAATGTGCAGAAGTGTAGTATCAGTACAACCGACCCCATGTACTGAGTAAGTAACAAACCTAGCCGTAGGTTGAAAGTAGTAATGAGCTTCTACCAAGGTCGGGTCCAAAACCACTAGCCCACAACAGTCCATAACAACATAAAGCAAATAATACTAGAAATAATCTCAGAGATGAAATGCTCAGCAAAATCATGATTTCAAAAATAATAGTTCTTCCTTTCAAGTACATCCGTAGAAACCCAAATCATTTATCGAAGTTGCCGAAAATATGAATAAGTTTGAAAATAGGCCCTCGGCCTCCCTCAGTCATCAATCTCTCC
Source organism: Nicotiana otophora (assembly GCA_000715115.1). NCBI lineage: Eukaryota > Viridiplantae > Streptophyta > Magnoliopsida > Solanales > Solanaceae > Nicotiana > Nicotiana otophora. The sequence goes on along the minus strand of AWOL01S0026085.1, from coordinate 6,279 downwards.
AGTCTCTCTCTCATGGGCTCACAATGTCATGAGAATAGCCCAAAATGATGATATGATGTATCAATAAATAACAACAGAGACTGAGATATGATATGCACTGAAATGAATATAACTGAGTATTAATGTTTAATTTAAAATAAATAATTCATAATAATATGACCTCTGTGGGCCCCAATAATACTGACACATAGCCTAAACATGATTTTTAATATGCTTTTCAGCTCAATTTCTTTAACTCATAAAACCGCATGGAAAATGCCAAGATCATTTAACTACAAAATTCCACAGAAATAATTATGTCACAATTGTTATAGTGCAAGCCCACACGCCCGTCACCTAGCATGTGCGTCACCTCCCAACAATTCACGAAATATATATTTTCATGGTTCATACCCTCAACTCCAAGATTAGAAGAGTTACTTACCTCGAACAAGTCAAATCCAATGTCGAGCAAGCTAAGCAATGCTCCAGAAATTCCATTTTGCGCATATCAACTGCCAAATGGCTTGAATGTAGTCACAATTAATTTGATTCAACTCACAAAAATCATAGGAATTAATTCCATATCAAAATACTAATATTTTCCAAAAATCCAAAATTACGCCACAAATATTACCCGTGGGGCCCACATCTCGGAAACTGATAAAACTCACAAAAGCCGAACCTCTATTCAACCACGAGTCCAACCATATAAAAATTATTGAAATCCGACCACAACCCGGCCTTCAAATCCTCAATTAAAGTCTATGATGTTTTCTACTATTTTCAACCCAAAACACGAATTTGTTGATAAAAACAATAATAGATTCATGTAATTTAACCAAAACCGAGTTAGAATCACTTACCCCAATCCATATGGTGAAAATCGCCTCAAATATCACTTCAATCCGAGCTTCATAGCTCCAAATGTGTTAAAATGGCCGAAACCTCAAAATATATCTTCTGTCGAGGCATTTACTCTTCGCGATCGCAAAGAACAAAATCCCCAACTCTTCCAGAAAGCCTCTAGTATAATGGTCATAACTCTTTGTACATAATTCCAAATTACAAATGGTTTTACTTTATGAAAACTAGACACCAAGAGCTATAACTTTCATTTGTTTCTCATCTCCCAATTCCTTATATATTGCTATATATAAGCTTCCTTGACAAGGTGGGTTGCTCTGATGGTAAGCACCCTCCACTTCCAACCAAGAGGTTGTGAGTTCGAGTCACCCCAAGAGCAAGGTGGGGAGTTCTTGGAGGGAAGGATGCCGAGGGTCATTTTGGAAACAGCCTCTCTACCCCAGGGTGGGGGTAAGGTCTGCGTACACACTACCCTCCCCAGACCCCACTAATGGGATTATACTGGGTTGTTGTTGTTGTTGTATAAGCTTCCAAAATCAGCCCTGTGCAACAAAGATTTCCAAACTCTTCCCAGATAGCCTATAGTGTATCTATCATAACCTTTTGTACACAACTCCAAATGACAAATGGTTTACATTTCGGAGAACTAGACATCAAGAGCTACAACTTTCATTTTTGGAACATCTCCAAATTCCTTATAAATTGCGAAATATAAGCTTCAAAATTCGGGTTAATGCAGCAGGATTTTCCTCTACGCGATCGCGAAAGGCTTCCACAATTGCGATTCACAGTGCCCAAACAACAAAATTGCTCTTCGCGTTCGCGACCATTTGTCCGCGATCGCGATGCATACCTCTGTGGCCAAAAATCAGCAACTAAGAATGGCCTAGAAATGGTCCGAAACCACCCCGAAACTCACCCGAGCCCCTCGAGACCTCAACCAAATATACCAAGAAGTCCTAAAATATCAGCCGAACTTATTCAAAACCTCGGATCACATCAAACAATGCTAAAATCGCGAATCGCACCTCAATTCAAGCCTAATGAACTTTGAACTTTCAAATTCTATATCTTGTGCCGAAATACCTCAAATCAATCCGGAATGACTTCAAATTTTGTACACAAGTCATAAATGACATAAAGAAACTATTTCAATTTCCAGAATCGGATTCCGACCTCGATATCAAAAAGTCAACCCCCCGGTCAAACTTTCCAAAATTTAACTTCCAGCATTTCAAGCCTAATTCCACTACGGACCTCCAAATAATTTTTTGGACACGCTCATATGTCCAAAATCACCATACGGAGCTATTGGTATCATCAGAATTAAATTACGAGGTCGTTTACACATAAGTCAACATCCGGTCACTATTTTAACTTAAACTTTTAACCTTGGAACTAAGTGTTCCAATTTATTCCAAAACCTCAACGGACCCGAACCAATTGCCCCGGCAAGTCACACAACAACTGTAAATCTCAATCTGAGCAGTAAATGGGGAAACTGGGTTGTAATACTCAAAAAGACCGGTCGGGTCGTTACCCTTGCCTTAGACAATTTAATTAGTAGGCACATGGACAACATTCTTAAGCCATTTACACGTAAGAAGTGGAGTTATATTAGTCATCTCTAACTTATCTTGAAGGCATATCAAATTCATTTTTGGCAAAAGAATTATATAGAAAGGCAATACAAGGAACGAAAGTGAGGAAAGTGTGGAATTCATATGAGACTTTATGTTACAATAGCAACGGTAGTTCTTAGATTTGTAAAGAAATTCATACGAGATTGCACTGTGTAATAACAACGGGATTTTGCAATCCTAAGGGAGTATGGTGCAATCCTTCTCAAGAATATCATACGGATTTTCCCTACTCCAGGTATGTTAAGGCTAAGCCCTTCCTTCATTTTGGCATGATCTCGTAACTACATGAGTTTGATAACGAGGCATAAAGAGAAGTTGATAACTACATTTGGTAGTACCAGATGTAAGATACCTAGCTCGATACACTGCACATTTTTGGTGGATATTACTGAGAATTATATTCCCTATTCCCTAAACCTGGAATTGTTTTTCTTGGAATTATCTCTTAATAAGAAAACAAAGATAAGTTAATTTATTTTAACTTAATGCAGGAATTGGGCTCACAAAATTGGAGGGTTGAAGTTTTTTTTTATTTACTTTTATTTAGTTGTCAGGTATCTTGAATCCTAGTATAGCATAGTTTCCTATACAATTCTAGTCTTCTTTTTATGTTTTTATATCGGATTCATAATTGACATTTTTGCTGGAAGAAGATCTTTTAATATTCTATCTAGCAATAATTGACAAGCAACAAGTAAGATGACGATTAATTCGAGACAGTTAGCAATTGTCTCCATTACTTGAGCCAATGAAAACTAAACTTCGCCGAATTTATATACATTATCCTAGTCTCATAATTTAGAGTATTCTTCCTTATCGGGACTTTATATTTAATTGAGTATTGTCTTCTTCCAGTCAAGAGTGCAGATAGCCTGTATATACAGTATTACAATATTTTCATTACCTTTGAGCTATAATCGATGGGCAGGCCCTTATTGGGCAACCTCTAATCAGATGGTAAGTTATATACCAAGCCTACTATGGCCGAGAGTCTATGAGCGAGCCTAGTTGGTCAAGATACAGAGCCTAGTCTGGCCGAGCACCTATGAGCGAGCCTACTATGGTAGAGCAGTTATATCAGACATTTATTGTACTTACTATATTGAGAGAGTTGAGTCAGTATCAGCAGGTAAGTATACCTCCAGATCATCTTTAACTCCGAGTTACTTTCAGTTATTATATTATCAGTCCAGTTGCAGCTTTTAGTTATTTTATCACCTTGCATACACGGTACATTATTTTGTACTGACTTCCCTTTTTCTAGGGACGCTGCATTTTATGTGTGCAGGTTTAGACACACAGACAGGTAGACCTCCTCAGTAGGTGTTGCCCGAGTTCAGCTTTATCGGTAAGCTCCACGTCCTTCGGAGTTGCCGGGTCTAGAGTTTTGTGTACATCTTGTGTATATATGTATATAGCCTATGGGTAGGTCGGGGCCCTGTTCGGATCATAGTATATCTATCAGTAGAGGCTTGTAGATATAACTTGTCAGTTAGTGCAGTATGTTGAGATTGTAGGCCTTGTATGTATATTTTGTTGTTTGTCAGCTATAGTAGTTATGACGGCCTTGCCGGTCTAGCTTTATATTAATGTTTAGTCCGCGTTGGTTTTTTATATTTTGCTTCACAAATTGTCTTGAAATGTGGCCCATGGCCAAAGTATGACATTATATGTTCAGAGCCCCTTAGTCGCAAGTTGGTACACAAGGATATATGAGGCACCGAGTGTCGGTCTCGGCCCCCAGGCTCGGGGCGTGCCTTACTTGGTATCAGAGCAATTCTGTCCTAGAGAGTCTACAAGCCGTGTCTAGTAGGGTCTTGTTTATAGATGTGTGGTGCACCACATTATATAAGCAGGGGACTACAGGGCATTTAGGAGTTGGTTACTCTTCTTCCAAACCTAAATCGTGCTGTAGAACTGAGTTATAGGAAATTTGAGTTAAACTTACACGTTGGCATTTGCATGCACAGATTATGATGACTAAGAAGACCACAGCTAGCCAGAGGAGATATATAGCAGTAGGTGAGGGGACCAGCAGGGTACCCCCAGTAGATGGGGCCTAATCGGAGGCCCAGGGAGAGACCCCTACCCAGCCATTACCGGCTCCTCCACCACCTGAGGAGATTCCTAGGGAGACCGCACATCCAGTTCTCCCTCCGCTTCCATCAGATTAGTACTTGAGGAGTGCGGTGCATTTGTTGAAATAGTTGGTAGCTACCCATCAACATGCTAAGGTACCCGCTAGTGTAGGATCTTCTGAGGGATCTGGGAGTTCAAGGGTCCGAGAGTTTATTGCTTTGAGTCCCCCCAAAGTTCACGGGGACAGATCATAAGGAGGACCCGCAGGATTTCATAGATCAACTTCACAGGATCTTTCGGGTTATGCATGCTACGTGGAAAAAGGCAGTTGAGGTAGCAGTTTTTCGACTCCGACATATAGCCATCCTTTGGTATGAGGGATGGGAGAGGTCTAGGGGACGTGATGCACCTCCAGCTATTTGGGAGAAGTTTTCGGATGCCTTCCTTAACCAGTACTTACCGCGGGAGATCCAACAGGCTCGAGTCGATCAGTTTCTAGCCCTCAAGCAGGGCAATATGAGTGTTAGAGAGTATAGACTCCGTTTTGACTCATTGGCCCGATATGCACCATCCATAGTTGCTACTATGCAGGACAGGATCCGCACGTGTATAGCAGGGTTGGCCCCAGAGTTGACCGAGACATGTGCCACTGCTGCACTGCAGGATAGTACTTCGCCTAGAATATAAAAAGGGGTAGGCGTCGGCAGCAGGGTACAAAGAGGACTGAGTTAGGGTAGTGTAAGAGGATGAGATTTGCCAGGTCTCAGGAGCAGTCTCGAGGTAGTTATAGGCCCAAGTACTTCGGACGGCCACCTAGGCCTCTACCACCTCAGTTACAGAGTTACATGTATGATCGTTTTACTCAGTCAGGACCAAGTGAGAGCTCACGAGCGTCGGGTTTGCAGCGACAGTGGGGTTCAGGTAGACATGGTCATTTTTGCCGCAGTGTGATATCTATGGTAGAGGACACTTGGGCCAATGTCGAGCCGGTTCTGATGCTTGTTATACATGTGGATGTCCGGGGCATATGATGCAAGATTTCCCAAATAGATATTCTAGGGGTATGGCACAACAAGCAAATTCAACAACAGGATCATCAATGTTTGTGCATCCTTTAGGGTGCGAGTCTCAGTCTTCGGCAGGTAGAGGTCGAGGCAGAGGTTCTAGTTCAGGTGGTAACCAGAATCGTAGCTATGCTTTAGCGGGTCGACAGGACCAGGAGTCTTCACCAGACGTTGTGACAGGTATGTTGACCATTTTCTCTCACGATGCTTATGCCTTGATAGACCCAGGATCTACTTTATCGTGTATTACCCCATTTATCACGGGGAAGTTTGGTATAGTGCCTGAAATACTAAGTGATCCTTTTGCGGTATCTACACTAGTCAGAGAATTGATTATTGCTAGATGGGTTTACCGAGGTTGTAAGTTGACAGTTTGTGGTCGTCAGATCTCAGCCGACCTAGTTGATCTAGAGATGTTGGATTTTGATGCTATCATAGGCATGGACTGGTTGGCAGCTTGCTATGCCACAGTTGATTGTCGAGCAAAGACAGCCAGATTTAATTTTCTGGGTAATCCAGCCCTTGAATGGGTAGGTAATACAGTGACACCCAAAGGTAGGTTTATTTCCTATCTAAAGGCGAGGATAATGATCGCAAAAGTGTGCATTTATCATATTGTGCGAGTTAGAGATGTAGATGCTGAGATA
>AWOL01S0026083.1:30279-46320 GCA_000715115.1 Nicotiana otophora | reverse complement strand
AATGCAGGAGCTACTTACCAACGCCTAGTAAATAAAATATTCAAAGAACAAATAGGTAAATCAATGGAAGTTTATATTGATAACATGCTAGTTAAGTCCCTGCGCGCAGAGGATCATTTGACCCATTTGCAGGAAACGTTCGAGATTTTGAGGAAATACAACATGAAGCTGAACCCCAAAAAATGTGCTTTCGGGGTCGTTCGGGCAAGTTCCTCGGCTTCATGGTGTCAAATCGGAGAATCGAGATTAACCCCGATAAAATCAAGGCCATCGAAGACACCACGATCGTGGACAGCGTGAAAGTTGTACAACGCCTAACATGACGGATTGCAGCCTTAGACCGATTTATTTCGAGATCATCAGATCGAAGTCATAAATTTTTCTCTCTACTCAAAAAGAAGAACGATTTCGCTTGGACCTCGGAATGCCAACAGGCATTAGAGGAACTAAAACGATATCTATCGAGCCCACCACTACTTCACACTCCAAAAACAGACGAAAAACTTTGCTTGTACTTGGCAGTATCGGAAATCGCAGTAAGTGGTGTCCTAGTTCGGGAAGAGCAAGGTACGCAATTTCCCGTTTATTATATAAGTCGGACCTTAGGAGAAGCAGAAACTAGATATCCGCACCTAGAAAGATTGGCACTTGCACTGATAAGCGCCTCTAGAAAGTTAAGACCGTACTTTCAATGCCATCCCATATGCGTATTAACCACTTACCCGCTTCGTAATATTTTGCACAAGCCCGAACTATCACGCCGATTGGCCAAATGGGCCGTCGAACTCAGTCAGTGGGTACGATATCAAATATCAACCCCGTATGGCCATCAAGTCTCAAATTTTAGCAGACTTTGTGGTCGATTTCGTGCCAACCCTCATACCCGAAGTCGAAAAAGAACTCATGTTGAAATCGGGTACGTCATCAGGGATATAGACCCTTTTTACGGATGGGGCTTCAAACGTGAAGGGGTCTGGGCTAGGCATAGTTTTAAATCCACCCACGGGTAACACTATTAGGCAATCTATTAAAACTACCAGGTTGACTAACAACGAGGCCGAGTATGAGGCCATGATTTTAGGTCTCGAGCTAGTTAAAAACTTAGGAGCAGAAGTCATTGAAGCCAAATGCGACTCTTTGCTGGTGGTAAGTCAAGTAAACAAAACCTTCAAAGTTCGAGAAGATAGAATACAAAGGTATTTGGACAAACTACATGTCACTTTGCACCATTTCAAAAAATGGACTTTACAGCATGTTCCACGAGAGCAAAACAGTGAGGCTGATGCACTTGCGAATTTGGGATCATCGGTCGAGGAAGCTGACTTGAGCTCGGGGACTGTCATTCAACTCTCGAGATCCGTGATCGAAGAAGGTCACGCCGAGATAAATTCTACGAGCTTAACCTGGGATTGGAGAAATAAGTATATTGAATACTTAAAGAACGGAAAGCTCCCATCGGACCCTAAAGATTCGAGGGCCCTACGGACTAAAGCTACTCGATTCACATTGGCTTCAGATGGAACGCTATGCCAAAGGACATTCGATAGACCATTGGCAGTATGCTTGGGTCCAGGAGATACCGATTATATCCTACGTGAGGTGCACGAGGGCACTTGTGGGAATCACTCCAGTGCCGATCCGTTAGTCCGAAACATAATCAGGGCAGGGTATTATTAGATCGATATGGGCAAAGATGCGAAGGAATTTGTTCGAAAATGTGACAAATGTCAAAGGTTTGCACCAATGATCCATCAACCCGGAGAGCAACTTCACTCAGTTCTATCCCCATGGCCATTCATGAAATGGGGAATGGATATCATCGGCCCTCTGCCATCGACCCCAGGTAAAGCTAAATTCATTTATTTATGACTGACTATTTCTCTAAAGGGGTTGAAGCATAGGAATTTGAGAAAGTGAGAGAGAGAGAAGTTATAGACTTTATTTGGGATCATATCATATGTCGATTCGGGATACCCACCGAAATAGTATGTGACAATGGGAAATAATTTGTTGGCAGCAAAGTGACGAAATTCTTCGAAGATCATAAAATAAGAAGGATATTATCAACACTGTATCACCCCAGTAGGAACGGACAGGCTGAATCAATGAACAAAACTATCATTCAAAACCTAAAGAATAGGCTGGACAACGCTAAAGGAAAGTGGAGAGAAATCCTACCCGAAGTCCTTTGGGCATATTGAACAACGTCAAAATCTAGTACGGGGGCAACCCCGTTCTCCTTAGTATATGGGTCCGAAGCCTTGATACCAGTCGAAGTCGGCTAACCCAGTGCCAGATTTCGATACACAACAGAAGAATCAAATAACGAGGCTATGAACACTAGCCTCGAATTATCGGACGAAACACGAGAAGCTGCTCTCGTCCAATTGGCCGCACAAAAGCAACGAATCGAAAGATACTATAATCGAAGAACCAAGCTCTGCCATTTTAAGCTCGGGGACTTAGTGCTAAGGAAAGTCACCCTCAATACCCGAAATCCGAACGAAGAACAAACTAGGACTGAACTGGGAAGGACCATATCAGGTTCTCGAGAACATCGGAAAGGGATCATACAAGCTCGGCATTATAAGAGGCAAACAACTATCAAGCAATTGTAATGTGTCACCTCTAAAACAATACTACAACTAAGGTACGACCCTCCCATATTCATTTACATTTCAAAACTAACCCATGCAGAAGTCCGATCAGGAGCTAAGATGGATCTTTCAATACGAAGCCTTAGATATGAAAGTACGTGTTGCACTCTTTTTCCCTTAGACCGGTTTTATCCCAAATGGGTTTTTCGACAAGGTTTTTAATAAGGCAACCAATGATCATGCTTCACTTACAACAGTATCTGAGGCCTCGTTACAATCGACCTCGAATAATGGGGGGGGAGGGGGCATTAGCCCTCAAATATATCAAGTTCTGATGCAAGAAAGTTATTTCACAACAACGGGGTTCCAATAGGAAAAGTTGTAAGAGCCAAATGGTCAAAACGAACCATGCTCATGTAGTTGGCCCGAACCCAGACGCAAAACATGAACACATGTATAATGACTTGCAAAGAAAGTTCTCCTCTTTACCGACATCTTATATCCAAGAAATATTCCTCTATTTGGAGATTTATTACGCAAACAGAATTAAGATAAACTCGACCACTAAGCATACATGCTACTTTTATTTCGAGTTCGAGCAAGCACTCACTCGACCATTATGCCTACGGGCTACATACTTCGAGTTCGAATCATTCACTCGACTACTAAGCCTACATGCTACATTTATTTCGAGTTCGAGCAAGCACTCACTCGACCATTATGCCTACGGGCTACATACTTCGAGTTCGAATCATTCACTCGACTACTAAGCCTACATGCTACATTTATTTCGAGTTCGAGTAAGCACTCACTTGACCATTACTCCTATGAACTACATTACTTCGAGTTCGAATCATTCACTCGACTACTAAGCCAACGGGCTATATTTATTTCTAGTTCGAGCAAGCACCCACTCGACCATTACGCATACGGGCTACATTACTTCGAGTTCGAATCATTCACTCGACTACTAAGCCTACGGGCTACATATATTTCGAGTTCGAGCAAGCACTCACTAGACCATTACGCCTACGGGCTATATTTATTTCGAGTTCGAATCATTCACTCGACTACTAAGCCTACAGGCTACTTTCATTTCGAGTTCGAGCAAACACTCACTCGACCATTACGCCTACGGGCTACATTACTTCGAGTTTGAATCATTCACTCAACGACTAAGCCTACGGGCTACTTTTATTTCGAGTTTGAGCAAGCACCCACTCGACCATTACGCCTATGGGCTACATTACTTCGAGTTCGAATCATTCACTCGACTACTAAGCCTACGGGCCACATTTATTTCGAGTTTGAGCAAGCACTCACTCGACCATTACGCCTACGGGCTACATTACTTCGAGTTCGAATCATTCACTTGACTACTAATCCTACGGGCTACATTTATTTCGAGTTCGAGCAAGCACTCACTTGACCATTACGACTACAGGCTACATTACTTCGAGTTCGAATCATTAACTTTACTACTAAGCCTACGGGCTACTTTTATTTAGAGTTCGAGCAAACACTCACTCGACCATTACGCCTACAAGCTACATTACTTCGAGTTCGAATCATTCACTCGACGACTAAGTCTACGGGCTACTTTTATTTCGAGTTCGAGCAAGCACTCACTTGACCATTATGCCTACGGGCTACATTACTTCGATTTCGAATCATTCACTCGACTACTAAGCCTACGGGCTACTTTTATCTCGAGTTCAAGCAAACACTCACTCGACCATTACGCCTACGGGCTATATTTCTTCGAGCTCGAATCATTGACTCAACTAATAAACCTAAGGGCTACATCACTTCAATTTTGAATAAGCGCTCGCTCGGTTATAGAGGCTACGAAGTCCAAATTTGATTAAGTTGTTTAAATCCTAGTGAAAACATTCATAAGGCATGAATAAAGTCTTCACAAGACCAGAAACAAAACAGAAGCAAGTCGGCAAAAAATGGGGATATTTCTATATACAAAATTGTTTACATTATTGATTATAACGTAAAAATTAAGGACTAAGCTTCCTGGTCATCCCCAGGAGCGGTCTCTTCTCTATCAACATTCTCGGATCCGCTCTTACTCCCATCATCATCATCATTGTCATCATCATCATCATCGAAAACTAAGGCTTCAACAACGACTTCGAGTTCTTTGGCCCTTTTTATCTCTTTAGCGAGGTCGAAACCACGAGCATGGATCTCCTCGAGGGTTTCCCTTCGAGATCGGCACTTAGCAAGTTCAGCAACCCAATGTGCTCGAGTATCGGCTGCCTCTCTTGCTTGGACCTGGGCAGCTTTAGCATCGGCCCGATAGACGACTTCGAGTGTGTCTGCATCGGCCTTTGCCTTTTCGACATCAGATTCGGCCTTGGCAAGTATAGAGGCCAACCGAGCCTCGAGCTCCTCTATTCTTCTCACTTGAACCAGGCCTTTTTCCTTCATTCTTTGAAGTTGGGTTTCGGCCGATGATAACTTGGCTCGAGCAGTTTCTTTCTCTGCAGCAAAGCGGTCCATACCTTCTTTCCACTGCAAAGACTCCGCTTTTATCACATCGACCTCCTCACAAAGCTTCCCGGTCATCTCAATATTTTGCTGCAACTGTGAGACCAAACAATTAGCCATCATTCTGGTATCAAGCCCATAGGCTTTTAAAAGTATCATTACCTGCTCAGACAATCGGTCTGATCTCGGTAAGCCTTGGCCAGCTCAGCTCGGAGGTCTTTTATTTCCTCTTCCCTTTGCCTTAAGAAAAGTTTTAGGGAGTTCCTCTCCTCAGTAACCCGTTGAAGGTCGGCCTCGTATCGATGCAGCTCGTTTTGGGACAGAGAACGTGCTTCTCGATGAACTGTCGCTGCCTGCAAAGAAACAAGAAATGAAGTTAGAAACGAAAAGTAAACATGGAGGTAGTACCACCAAAATAATTTTAAGGCTTACCTGATTCAAAGCCTGCTGCACCCCGTGAAAAAGATCTAATTCATCACTAGTACCAGCAATGTCCTCGATACCGATAAATAGGTCACAAAAAGGATCCTCCCCATCATGAGGCCTGTCTAGATCGAGGGCCCCCAAAGCTTGGGCTTCCCGAATCACCCCTGCAAAACAAAGCGGGGAAGGTGGGCGAGTCTTCGATTGTTGCTGCCCCAAATGAATCACGTGGAGCATTCTCTTCATTTCGAATGGATTCAAGAGGGGCCCCTTCAGACATATCCCCCATCTATTGGCTCCGATGGGATGCGTCTTCGATCTCCGACAACTCAGGGACTCCGCCCGAATCTTTCTCCGGTATACCCTCAGCTCGAGGCGGAGCCTCATGAAGCATCATCGATCCAGCTGCCGATGGGGCATTGGTTGTTCTCTTCGTTCGGGCCGCCAGCGCTGACCCATCGTTTTCTTCTTCTTCTCCATCTTCATCTCTTAGACGCAGAACCGATTCTACAGTCAAAGGAATGGCATTCTTGCTCGGCTTACGAGCCGTCCTCTTCTTCGGTTTTGGATCTTCGGGAACAGAGGCTCTTTTCCTTTTACTTTCCTTCACCGGCTTTGGGACAGAGGCCAAAGTTTCTTCCTCGAGGGACAAGGGCCTCAAAACCGCATCTTTGCCCAAATCTGCATATGAAAAATTTTATTAAAATATTTGGAAGGCATCTTGTTCGAATTATCAAAGAGTACGAGAAAGGGTCTTACCGTAATTTTTGGCCTCCTACCGACCCTTTTACAAATCACGCTATGAGCGCTCGGCGTATAAGGAGATCAAAACAAGAGCTCGTACCCAGTTCTTGAGATAGGGAACTGCTCGGGGTATCCAGGGAACCACTGCGTCACAAAAAGAAGAGTATCGATGAGAAAAGAAATGAAAGAATAAAATACAAGGAAGTAACAGCAGGATCACACTTACGTTTCATATTCCACTCATCGGAAAAGGGCATCTTTTCGGTCGGAATCAGGTCCGAAGTCCTCACTCGAATGAACCTGCCCATCTAGCCCCTATCCTTGTCCTCGTCAATGCTCGAGAACAGAGCCTTGGTAGCCCGACGCTAAAGTTTTATTAACCCTCCTCAAAAAAGTCGAGGACGGTACAATCGGATAAGATGGTCGAGGGTGAACGACATCCCCTCGATTTTGTTCGCAAAGTATCGGATCAAGATAACGATCCGCCAAAAAGAAGGATGGACCTAGCCTAGGGCTATTTGGTATTGACGACAGAAATAAATAATAACGGAATCGAGGGGACCTAACGTAAAAGGGTAAGTATACACATTCAAAAACCTTTTCACGTAAATGGTGATATCTTCGTCAGAAGTAGGAATTATTATTTCTCTTTTATCCTAATTGTAATCTTTCTTTAGCTGTTTGAGGTGCTTCTCGGTTATCGAACACACGTACCTCGATACTGGCTCATATCGGCCAGGGGTCGATGAGCCTTTATCGACCTTAAAATCAGAAGTAAGAACACACGCCCCGGGAACGCACTCCTCAGGTCGTGGTTCTGCCGGTATCTCATCGGTGGCACACTGTGAAGATGAAGCCTTCTCTTTTTGAGGAATGGTTTATGACGTTTTCGCCATTTAAGAATTCAAATGTGAGGAGTAGAAGAAAGTGACAAAGATTTGGTAAAATTGAAGTGGGGCTTTTTGATAAGAGAAATCACAGATTTGCAGGTAAGCCAGAGAATACAAAAGGGACTTGAGAAATTTGGAGGATTGAAGAGGTAAAAGTGGTAAATAATAAAAGAAAGGGTTATTTATAGGTTTAAACAATGGCGATTCAGTATCAGTGGTGGCTGACCACCGTCTGACATGCATTAAATGCCTTGAAAGACTAAATCGACGGGACAGATATCACGTGCGTCATGATCGAGCCCAATGAAGACGTCAGCTTATAATCCGATCGAGCCGTTGAAAAATCATATCGTTTCTTACCACATTCTTCCTGAGAAACGAGGGGACTATCTGTATACAGTCGAAATAGATTTCGGCCTTCGTACGTCTGATCGAGTTCGAAAGATAATCGATCGAAGTGAGACCTCGAGATGGGTTCCAAAGATGGTACAAACAACCTTCGAATCTGAAGGGCTGATCAATGTCGAGTTTGATATCACTATCAAGCTTGGATCCAAATTGAACTACGATGCAAAGTAAAACTATCAAGCATATTCTCCAGAGACCAACCAACATTGACCNTGATCGAGTTCGAAAGATAATCGATCGAAGTGAGACCTTGAGATGGGTTACGAAGATGGTACAAACAAGCTTCGAATCCGAGGGGCTGATCAATGTCGAGTTCGATATCATTGTCAAGCTCGGATCCAAATCGAACTATGATGCCAAGTAAAGCTATCAAGCTTATGATTCAGAGACCAACCAACATTGACCCCGAATCAATTCGAGAGCTCGAGTCAAAATCGAGCTCGAGCCAAGATCGAGAGCTCGAGTCAGAATCGAGCTCAAACCAAGATCGAGAGCTCAAGTCAAGATCGAGCTCGCAGACAAAAGCCGTTGCAATCCCACTAGAGAGAATCTTGGCAGAAATTGTGGAAAATCTGATTTATCGTGGGTCTCCCACTGAGTATTTTTAATTATGTTTAGAGCAAGATCCCTCTACTATAAAGGGCATGATTATCATTTCTGCAAAGGCAAGTTTTCAGGCTTACATTGTAATCAAAAAACTATATTCTCTCATAGTAAAGAATTGTTCTTTCAAGTTTCTTAAATTGATTCCACTTGTTGAGTCCTAAAATTCATCTTCTTTACAACCTTATCTATTTTGCACTCTTTGCAACCCATATTTATATTTCTATTTATCCTTACAATTTGTATTAAGCTGCGCCACATATCCTTAGAACTACGTACAAATTCAACTCCATCCTTTTTTCGGGTAAACAAAACATAATCCCAAATCTTCCCATGCAGCGACTTCCCATATATCATCTAATACTATGAGGTATCTCTTGCTTATTAAAGTCTTCCGCAACTTGTCAGCTATGTCATCGTCCTCTTTGATTTCACACTTACCACGTGTAGCTTGTTTAAGCATTTCAATCAACAATGTCCTCTCTATATATGTTTGCAAAACAGTGCACCATACTTTAGCATCAAAGTGATTAACAATAGAAGGATTGTTGAATACTTTCCTGGCCAAGGTTGTTTTACCCAATCCTGGCATTCCAAAGATTGCGATAACATCCAGCTCCTTTGTTCCTCCAATCAATTTCTTGATTATACTTTCTGCATCTTTCTCAAAGCCCACAACTTCCTCATCAATTGATGGCAAACTACGCCCTGCTGAAGAAAGAGTTCCTTCTCCACAAGTCTCAACTACCTCCATGTCAATTGTTGAAAGCTAGCGCCTTTTGTATCTTTCAGGATTATGGAAACTACAATTTAATTAACTACCTTAGAGTTAATAGAGCCGTCACCTTCCATAAAAGAAATGAAAGAAGCAATAACAATCTTCATAATAATTTAGACAAAAATCCAAACCACAAAATAATGGAGTTATAAAGTAATTAATGCAACATTAAAAGTCTTATATAATCGAGATGAATAAAAGGACTAAATCTCAATTTATACTATAGCATACACCTTACATACAATTTCTTCCTTAGTGGTGGGAATATATCAGAATTTGAATCATATAAACTATAAAAATTTAGCTATGCTTACTCTGTTATATATCGTGTTACTTCTTGGGAAAGATCCAAACTTAATTTCTGTATATCTAGTTAATATATTAATTTCATGTCTTTTCAGAGGAAATGATTTGTAAGGTTCAAACATTTCCTGTTAAGAAAAATTGACTTACGTTCGGAGAAATTTTCAGTAATAGCAAAATGTAAGATTCTTTGTTCAGTATTTAATTTTGGACTTTTTGATATTATCCTATTTAGCTTCTTTTTTTTTTTTTTTTGGCTGAATAAAATTTCATTTATTGAAAGCTGGAAAGTAGTTCAAATAGTATTATTACAAATAGGGATTGATCTAAACGATTCAATCTCCAATAAGTCATTGTGGTACTGAAATAAAACAAGCAAGGTAGGGAAATTCCAATATAGAGTATCCGAGTTAAGTCTTTTTTAGCCTAACTTACCATTGTTTGAGGTCTCGTTAACCAAAATATGGGGAAAAAAAACTTTAAGTGAGCTTTCAAAATCTGGTAGGTGAATTTTGGAAAGAGAGGACACTCGTAATCACAACTTAAATAAGACATATAAATGTGAATATTCTGTAAATGAGTGGGTGGTCATTCAACTTTGTGTTTATTACGCAAAAGTTATTTTTTTCTTTTTGTTACGTAAAAATCATTCAACTTTGTGTTCATTACCTAAAAGTCACTTTTTTTTTTTGTTACACAAAAAATATTTTACTTTGCTCTATTTATCACGAAAGTCACATTGGCCAGATTTTAAAATACTTTTACTTGAAAAGTCTATTATGTCTTTGACATTATAAATCTTCTTATTTATGTAATACCTTCTATATGATATACTATATAATATATTTTTACCTAGGTATTTTACTTATAATTAAAATAACTTTAAATTATTTTATTATTTATTTTTATAATATATTCATACATTTAATGTTTTTCATGGTACTCACTTTGTTTAATCATATTTAAACATGAACATATTTTAAATATAAAAACAATAAAAAAAATATTTATTTTTTAAATATTTATTTGAAATAATAACAAACAAATTTGTTTAACAAATGATAGTTTTTTTATAGTCAATAAAGAGTTTTAAAAAAAAATTCAAAGATATTTATGTTTAATATTAAGATTTTTAAAGCTTTACATGTTAATATTCTTTATTTGAAAATATTAATCTGATGTGTCATTGTGCTAAATATGGGTATTTTATTTGTTGGATTAATGAGTATGGCTTGGCTGATAAATCAATAAACTTTGATTTTATAATTTTCATTAAACATATTTTATTAAGCTTGGTTAAGAACATGGACTTGAGTTTTGTTCACGGTAATATTACTGACAAATTTAATAATGCTACTTATGTATCTTAAAAATTAACGTTAAGAAAAAATTAAATGTACAAATATATTATAAAAATAATAAATAAAATAAAATAAAGTTATTTTAATTATAAGTAAAATACCTGGGTAAAAGTATATTATATAGCATATAATATAGAAGATATTATATAAATGAGATGATTTGTAATGTCAAGGGCATAATAGACTTTTCAGGTGAATAATTTGTAAAATCTGGTCAAAATAATTATTGTGATAACTAGAGCATAGTAAAATAATTTTTGTATAACAAAAGAAAGAAAAATGACTTTTGGGTAATGAACATAAAATTGAATGCCTTTTACGTAACAAAAGAAAGAAAAATTACATTTGGATAATAAACACAAAGTTGAATAACTACCCATAAAATTTACAGAATTAGAAGAGAAATAGCTGAAATAATAAAAATAAAGTGGAGATCAAAAAAAGAAATCTCACCTTCTGTTTTAGAGAAAGACAACAGAGAGATTAGTTGCTCCAGGTCTTAATTTGATGATTTTGGATTTAGAGAAATCGGAAATGAGAAAGAACTATACATATAAATACATGCATTAATGAACCCTATAGTTAAGCAGTTAAACTTAAGTTCAGGTCTGACTAAAATATAAAACACCCAATCACAATTGTATGCTCCTCGCATGATTATCCGACTTAAGTGGAGTATGCAACTCCATTTTAATTGAAGGTTATACTTTTTTTTTCTATTTATGGTAGCTCTGTGGGTGCACGAATCCAAGCTGACGAAAACAAAAAGGACCAATTAGGCACACCTTCTCACAAACAGGTGGTGCAGGAAATTGGAATTGAAAAGGGGATAACAAGCTGTGAAGTGGGATCATCATCGACAAGTTCTAGCGTTAAGAAAAAGCTAGATATGAACACTCCTCCAATAGCGACTGAAGTTAACAGCCCTGAGGAGCCCCAAATTCAACATGCAAGTAAGGAAACGATAGTTTCTGGCAAGGAAATAGTGAATCGGGTGCATGCTGCTAGTAGTACAGTGATTGTGGAGAATAATAAACCTGATGAGGCAGTTGTTGTGAAGCCCAAACCATGGACAAACCTATTTCAGAGGAACATAGCAGTTGAGAATGGTATGTCACTATCTTACATACCTCCACAAATTATTGATGGCCAAATTATAGTGCAATTAGACAAAGCTGAAATAGATCTAGAAACGGAGAAGTGGAAGAGTACTGTGATAGCTTATATTATTGGGAAAGTACCAGGTTACAACACTATGAAGAGATACATTGGGGTGAATTAGGCAAATGTTGTTGAACCTGAATTATACCTACATGAGGAGGGCTACTACATCATTAAGTTCCAAAATGAAGCAGATATGAAGGAAGTCTATTATTCTGGGCCATACACGATAAACAATAAACCTATCACCCTAAAGCCTTGGACACCAGATTTTGATTTTAATGAGGAGTTTCTCACAGAAATTTCGTTGTGGGTTCAATTCCCTAAGCTGCCTATAAACTATTGGGGTCATGAATCTTTAAGTAGAATGGCTAGTGCAATTGGGACTTCTATCTATGCAGATGAGTGTACTGCAAAGAAAACTAGAATGTCATTTGCGAGGATGCTAATAGAAGTAAATATCACTAAAGAGTTGCCTGTAGAGTTAATGGTTATGGATCCTAATGGCAGAAAGTTCACACAGCTAGTCAGGTATTACTGAAAACCTGAGTACTGCAAGAAATATCTCGTGGTGGGGCACAAATGTGGCATAGAGCAACGCCCAAGCAATCAGCAAGAGAAACAACCTATAAGGAGAAGATAGCCTAAGAATGTCACAATGGAATGGAGATGCAAAGGCCCATTGAATGAAGGAGACAATCAGACTATCCAACCAGGAGATCAAGCTCAGCAGCAGACACAAGACACTCCCCATCAGCAGAGCTATGAAGGTTCACAGGGCAAAGAAAATGTGCAACCAACTGCTGGTACTCATGAACAATTGCAGCAGGGCAATTTTCAAACACCTATACAATAGCACAAGGAAAATTTAGAGACAACAGTAGATAAGGGCAAAGCTGCAGGAACTATGCCTGAACTGAATCTGGTAAATTTCCCAGCACTGTCAGCTATAGCAGTGAAAAATGCCTTCGAGCCATTACAAAGGGAAAATTGGAATGCTAACACCTTACCACCTGATAAGGGTAGGGGTCACATGACTTGCTAATGAAGTGGCTATTATGGAACATCAGAGGTGTAAATAAGAGATACAAACAAAAAAAGTTAAAAAAATATATTAGTAGTCAGAAAATAAAGTTCGCAGTTATAGTTGAAACTAGAGTAAAAGAACATAATGCAAGCAAAGTAATGCTAAAAGTAATCTCAGGGTGGAACTATTTTACAAACTATCAACATGCTCCAAATGGCAGAGTGTGGCTTACATGGGATCCTCAACGGTACACTGTTACATTGCTAAGAACTGAAGCTCAACTGACTGCTGCAAAATACTTAGTGTTTGAATCACCAAGCCTAATCCATTTTGCTCTTGACTTCTGCTTCAATATACTCTCTTCTATAAGGGACCATTTTTCTAAATTCTATAGTAGGTTCCTTTCTTCTTCAAGCAATGAATCATTATATGCTGCATTGATCTTTCCCTGTATGTTTTCTAATTCTACTCTAGCATGTTCAATCTTCAAGCTAATAGTTCTAAATTGTTCATTATTTAGAGCTTTGAAAATTGGCCTCAGAGCCTTCAGCCTCATCCAAACATTCTTCATCTTGCCAGCAACATATGATTGTCCCCAAATTCTTTCCACAATATCTATAAAACTATCATGCTCAGCCCAAATATTAAGCAATCTAAATGGTACTTTGCCATATTTTGGAGTTGAGTGTAGGGTGAGTATCATGGGGTTATGATCAGAAATAAAAGGCAAGCCATAATCAGTAGTCACATGACCCCACAACATCATCCATTCAAAATTACCAAGTGCTCTGTGTCAAGCCTACTGCATACCCTATCTGCACCATATTGTTTGTTTGACCATGTGTAATACTCCTTTGTCCACGTCAATTCATTTAGAGATAGTGAAGTCATGCAATCAACAAAGTCTTGAGGTTCTGTATAGGTAATAGGACTACCCATAAGTCTGTCATTAGAATACATCACATCATTGAAATCACCACATAGGAACCATGGCTTGGTAATTCTTACTGCTAGCTCCTTTATAGCTTCCCACAATTCTTAAGAAGCAGCTAAATGAAATTATGGCCCTCACAGGTGATAAACTTACTCACCCTGATAACATAAAGCAGGAGGTCATTAAATTTTACAAGTCACTAATCGGATCAGCAACCCATTATCTCCCTGCTATAAATAGACTGATTATGAGGAATGGACCAGTATTATCACAACAATAAAAGATTTCTCTTTGTGCTGAGGTTACTGACAAAGAAATCTATGTTGGACTGTGTGTTATTAATAGTGATAAAGCACCAGAAATAGACGGATACAATGCCTACTTCTTTAAGAAGGCATAGGTGGTCATTAAAGGTGAAGTTACTCAAGCTGTCAAAGTCTTCTTTACTACTGGGAAATTGTATAAAGCTGTTAACTATACTATACTGGTGCCTAAAATACCAGTCCTAACACAATCAAAGATTATCGACCAATTTCCTGTTGCGCCATGCTTTATAAATTGATATCAAAAGTGCTAGCAGCCAGGATACAACAAGTCATTGCCTCTATCATCTGTGAGGCACAAGTTGGCTTCATTCATGGCAGGAGAATAGATAATAACATCATACTAGCACATGAGTTAATAAAGGCATACACAAGGAAAAACATTTCCGACAGATTTATGATCAAGATTGATCTTCAAAAAGCCTATGACTCGGTCGAGTGGAGTTTTTTGGAGCAAGTTCTGATAGAGCTGGGTTTTCCTATGAGATTTGTAGCATGGATAATGGAGTGTATTGCCACTATTAGCTATACTGTCATGATAAATGGTGAATCCACCCCACCTTTTGATGCTGCTAAAGGTTTGAGACAAGAAGATCATATCTCCCCCTTCTTGTTTGCCATAGTTATGAAGTATCTCAGTAGAAGTCTTAATAGTCTCAAAGAAGTGAAAAGTTTCAGATTTCATCCAAGATGTGCAAAGCTAGGAATCACACACATAAGTTATGCAGATGACCTCCTGTTATTTGCCAGAGGTGACCTTCCCTCAATATCTGCTATTCATAGATGTTTTAGCCAACTTTCCCAAGTATCTGGACTGCAAGCAAATTTGAGGAAAAGCTCAGTATATTTTGGGGGAGTTCCTCAGACTGTAAGAGTGGACATCCTGCAGCAGTTAGGTTTTACAGTGGGAGAACTGCCTTTTAAATACCTTGGTATCCCTCTTGTGTCACTCCCCAAAATCGGGGAGCGCGACTGGCGCTCAACCGAGTGAACCCGACCGAGCAAGCCTGCTAGATTCCTTCTACCCAAACTCATTCATGAATAAAGAGAATATATGTTTTCCTTAATTAAACAATAAAGTGGTCATGTCTGCAATTACCAATTTATTTCCAATTGTTTCATTATTTTTAAAGTCTCAATGGACAAGTAATACATCCACAACATAACATAGTTTGTCTTTCCCCAGCACCAATACACGACCCATACTATGTCTATGGAGCCTCTATAGATAAAGATGAGTACAATGATACTGCCGGCAACAAGGCCCCGCTATACCTCAAACGGAATATATAAAGAACAAAAGATACATGACCCCGGGATGAAGTGGGGCTCACCAAGTCAGCTGGGAAGTAAGTGTACTACTATCACTGATCAATATCTCCTACTGTGGAACCACCTGCATCCATTTAAAGATGCATCGCCCCCGAAAAAAGGGACATTAGTATCGTCGAATAGTACTAGTATAAAAACTAAACACTAATTTAAGAATTTAGAAATACAAGATAATTATGATAAACCAGTGCGGCAATAGAATAATATAAATAACTGTTGCAACCATAGTAAGCTTATTAAAAACTATCAACAACACTTATAGGATTTAAGATGAGATCCTATATAACCATCTTCATAAAAAGCGTCCCTGCCGCCTCACCCGATGAATCCAAGTGGAGGTGTACGTACAATACCACAACTTTAATCAAGCGGCCCTGCCGCCTCACCCCAATGTATACGGGTGGATATATAACCACAGTACTAAGAACTTACACAAAGCGGCTATGCCGCTTCACCCCAATGTATACGGGTGGTGGTGCCACAATAATACCAAAACTATACACAAAGCGGTCGTACCGCCTCACCCCAATGTAAGCGGGTGGAGGTGCAGTCCCACAATATCATAATTCCTACACAAAGCGGTCATGCCGCCTCACCCCAATATATATGCGGGTGGAGGTGTATCACAATCACGATCTCTCTACCATAATCCCCA
>AWOL01S0026083.1:0-14193 GCA_000715115.1 Nicotiana otophora | reverse complement strand
CGAAATTCTTAGCAACTTCAATCTATTTTAGAAATATAACAAATTAAACCAAAATTAGGAAGATGATCATGGTTCTAGCTCATTTGAGCATTTTATCAAACACTAGATGTGCATTAAGGTTTCAATATCCTTTTATGGAGGATTCCATCATCCCACAACCCAACCTTTACCATTTTTAGCTCAACAATCTTTCTACACCCCTTGATAACACATGCATGTACAATAACCAACCCTCTTGCCCATAAATTATCTTGCTTAATATCCATTTCTATACAAAATTCAAAATTGAGGGTTAGGGTATAGAATCTTACCTCTAGGATGAAGATCTAGTGTGTTTCCCTTCTCAATCTTCCAAAACTTGGGCAAGAATTGAAGAATTATTATTGGAGAACACCTTCTCACTCTAGGGCACCCTCTCTCACTCTAAAATGTCAGATTCTCTCTAAAAAAATAGTCCAAAATGTGTATTTAACGAAGTAAGGTCGGGTTTTAAAAATCCAAAAATGAAGCTCCAAAACAGGTTCTGCGGTCGCATATGCGACCGCATAATGGTTATGCGGACCGCATATCGGTCGCATAATCGGTTACAAAATAGCCAAAAGAACTGCATGTGTATGCGGTCCCCATAACTGTTATGCGGTCGCATAATGCACCGCATAATAGTTATGCGGTCGCATAATGCACCGCATAATAGTTATGCGGTCGCATAGTCGACCACATAGTTACTTCCAACTGGCCCAATCAACTGCCTCACTCTGCGGCCATTATGCGGTCCGCAGAGTGGTTCTGCGGTCGCATAAAGGACCGCAGAAATGCACTTTTTTGCAAAAACTTTTCTTTACTTTCCGGTGCATTGTTCAACCCAAAAAGGTCCGAGTCGCGGTGATCCTCAAATACGTAAGCCTAGTCCGATACCATAAAATATTATTTTCTTTGTAAATTTTATCAGACCTTACACTTAAGTACTTTAAAAATTTTCGGGGTGTTACATCTTGCTACCAAGAAACTCTCACTGATGCAATGGCACCCTTTGGTAGAGAAGATAGTTGCAAAGATTTCTTCCTGGACAGCAAAGAAATTATCATATGCTGGTCGAGTGCAGCTTGTTCAAACTGTGCTCTTTGGTATCCAATCTTATTGGTCACAGTTGTTCACTCTGTCTTCAAAGGTCTTGAAGATGATTGAATCATACTGTAGAAGCTACATCTGGTATGAGGTAAATGTAATCACAAAAAAGCTTTGGTAGCCTGGGACAGAATGTGTACACCTAAATCAAGCGAGGGCTTAAACTTGATTAATTTGCATCTATGGAACAAGGCTGCACTAGCAAAAATATGCTCGGATGTAGGACACAAGCAAGATCGGCTATGGATAAGATGGATACATGTTTTCTACATCAAAGACAAACTGCTTGAAGATGTGGCAATCCCCCAACAAGCAAGCTGGATGGTGAGACAGATACTAAATGCTAGAACAACTCTTCACCAGGTGCAGCATCAACAACATCAAAGAAAGAGTATGATAAACAGTTTCTACATGCAGTTGCTGGGAGATACACCAAGAGTTAACTGGAAATGCTTGATGTTCCAAAACAATGCAGGCCAAAAGCTATATTTACCATGTGGCTGCAACTACATGGGAGATTGATGACTGCAGATAGGCTGATACAATGGAGTTTAGTTGTAGATCCAAAGTGCTCCTTATGCCAAGCTCATGATGAGAACAAGGAACACTTGTTTGTTAACTGCTGATTTACAAGGGAATTATGGCAGAGAATCCTACATTGGATGCAAAGGTAGGATGTTGTGAGAGATAACTGGGAACAACATATGCAATGGGTGATACAATGTGCTAAGGGTAGGACACAGCGAACTCAACTCTACAGGATGGTATATGCTGAGATAACTCACTTCATTTGGATTGAAAGGAACCTGCGCTTATTTGAAAAGAGAAGCAGAGGAGCTGATGGTATTGCACGAGAGTTAGCCTACATATGTAACGTGAGAGCCACCACTGGGATTAGTAGCATGGTGCAACACTTTATATTTTAATAGAGACAGTTAGTGTAGGCTTTAGAATTGTAAGAGTTATAGCTGCTGAGGTATAAGCAGACTATGGATATGTAAAGTTACTGCTGATTAACAAAATTGTTAGTTACCAAAAAAAAAATCTCTATTTTTATGTATGGTAAAAAAATTTAAATTAAAAAAAAAAAAGTGGAGTATACCGCTCAAATTATATTATAATTCACATTTTTTCTGGAAAAAGTTATATTACTCGCGTTCAAAAGTGATTGTCCAATTTTACTTCCCAAGAGTTAAATAGAATAGTTTTACTAGATTGATGATGAGTGATGAGCTATTCCACGTTCCTTTGTTTTGTTTTTCTAATACATAAAAGAGAAATTAAATTCTAACTGATAAGATGAAAATTTTAGTCAACCACCTAAACTACTGTAATCGTCCATGTCCTTTGTTCAAAGTTGTCGGTTACATTTTCAAATTATTCTTCATTTAAATAACTGACTTTGTAAATTATAATAAATAGGGATCATTTATTTAATATCACCAATACAGTGATCAGTATTATTTACTAATGCCCTAGATCTAACTTAATCAAAGATACTTTGACTGGGTCAATAAACGATTAAGAAGGCCTATGGGCTAGGCTGTGATAAAAAAAATGAAAATAAAAATAAAAGCTATTTTTACCTTCATATATTACATATGGCTTTATTATCCTCTAATTAAATTTTAACTTAATTACATGAGTATATACAATTTATCAATTATATACAAATTAGTATTAATGAGTATCATTTTATATTAGAAATTGAATAGAGAATTAGTTATTTTTCATCCCTGTTTTCTCTCTCTCTATGTCTCTCTTTCTCTCTCTCCGTATATCTCTCTCTTTCTCTCCTTCTCCTCTGCTTTTTTCCCAATTTTTCTTCCTTCATTTTTTTTATGTTTTTTATCCTCTCTTTTTTCAGGAAATTCATCAATAAATTTTAATTGTTTTAATATAGAGTTTTGACTTAGCAATTTTCTTCCATGTTGCACAATTAATGTTCGAATTGAAATTATCAATCAATAAATTTTGAAGGTGTTTAACTCTCCATCATTGACAACTATTAAAAAGCTTCAAAGCTTTGAATTCGAATTTGGGTTTTCAAAAATTATTATTTTGTTTAGATTGGGTGTTGTTACAAACAAATAAAAATATTCTTTGGAGCTTATATCTCAGCTTTGAGGGTGTTCGGTGAAGATTAGACTTGATTTTGGCTGAATTTCATAATAATAATAATAATAATAATAATAATAATAAGAAGAAGAAGAAGAAGAAGAAGAAGAAGAAGAAGAAGAAGACATGACATACAATAGTTATCAAATTGTATTAAAGTTGTATGCAAATTGTATTTAAATTGTATTTTATTATAGTTATATATTTATTTTATTTGAATATTGTATGAAAGTTGAAAAATAGTTGTATCATGTATGAATCGTTGTATGAAATTTTTATTTAAGTTATCAATACTATCTTTTTACATAAAGTTGTTGATATGTATCAAAATTGTATTAAGAGAGGAAGTTTGATTGGAATTTCAAAGAGGAAGAATAACACATCACATACAAAATGTATACAAATCAGATACAAAATACATACAAAAGACATATTGTATAAAATTTATATGAAAATTGTATTTAAGTTGTATGGTATTGTAGATGTATTTAACTGGATAAAAATAATGTATGAAAGTTGTAGATAAATTATAAATAAGTGTATACTATATAATTAGTTGTATGAAATTTATTTTTAGTATGTGTGTTGTTGTAGATATATATCAATTTTGTATTAAATTTGTAAGAAATTTATTTTCAAATTTGTATGTTGGTGTACCATATATTGTTTGAGATGCCGGATTTGAACACAAAGCTTTTAATTTTTTGATGGCTGTCAATGATGAAAAATAAATACCCTCAAAATTTATTGATCGACAAACAGTTCGAACAATAATAATGCAACATAGAAGAAAATATCTTTTTATAGTCATGTCTAGCTATGCAAAGAACTGAACCGAACTCTCCAATTTGAGTCCAAGGATAAGGTCTTTATATTTTAATTCGATATATGTTCCCCCATTGTGCAGTTGTGCCATCTTCCACTGGCTCCATATGTGCAACTTCATTCACAAACTTTATTGAGAGAGAGAGTGATGAAGAAAGAAGGAAAAAATGATGAGAGAGGCGGCGGCGAATAGGGAAAGAGGAGAGGAGAGAGAAAAAAAATGGTGTAATCAAATCCCCTAATTTAAGGCACTAATAATGGATTGTGTATAATTTATAAGTAATTTTTGTTAAGGTCAGGTAATATACAAAATTAGGATAATTTTGATAAATAAATTTCTAATATTGTATAGGAAGGAAAATCCCAAAATAAAAACTTGATCAAAGCAAAGTGGAATACGTCTAACTGTCTAACCGTTTGGCCATAAAAATAGATTCCTTTTATCTGAATTGGTTTTTACTTTTTTTTAAATTAGTGTTTGGCCATGAAATTTTCGATTTTCACTTGAAAATGAATTTCGTAATCTTTCAAAAATTTAAAAAAACTCCAAAAAATTATTTTTCAAAATTTTCAGTTCAGATCACTCACAAAAATTCAAAAACAGCCCAAAATTATATTCATGTCTAAACACAATTCAAATTTTCAAAATACCATTTTCACCTGATTTTTTTTTTAAACTTTTTTCTGAAATTTTATAATTTTTATGTCCAAAAGTCCACTTAAACTATTTTGAACCCTGCAACCCCTCCCCCAATCTCTACACTTCTCTCTTACTTTATATGTTTATCAGTTTACTTTTCAATCACCATTAGGTAAGAAAGTATTTTTAGTGGTCTTGAGAGTGAGGGAGGGGTGACTCTTTTTAATTAAAAATTATTTTTTACAATATATGAAATTTCATTTTATATTTTCTCTCGTGTTTGATATCTACTTTAGGTTCGGCTAATCTGAATTCGCGCTGAAAAATCTCATTTTAGAAGTACAATGCTCCCGGCTAAAGGGACTTATCTTTACTTTCATAGTTTTGGTAATCTTATAACCTCAAATTATAGATCACATTAGGATGACTCCATTAGATGAAAAAAGAAAACTTTAAAAGGCTAAGGACGAAAACTTCACGTGTTTCCTTTTTCCAAAATTTTACACTTCAATTACTACTACCATTTTCCCATCCTCAAGAAGTTTTCACCTCCTATATTCGTTTTTACAGATCCATATACCAACAATGTAATATTGATACAAGAATTTTGTTTCAGTCCTTCAGGTTCTTAAGAGGCGAATTACATTAAAAACTAATACTGATTATATACAAAGAAACTAAATTAACGTGGATCAGACATCGAAAAATGGTTTTCCACTTCGCAATTTTTTTAAAGGGTGCACGCGGCCGATTTAGAGTGAATGAATTGTTGGTGGTGCTTGAGTAACAAGATTATGGTAAGACTTGGTTTTAAGCAATTCTGAATAATAGTCAAATTAAGATAATTTCTTCTAGATCTAAACTTAGGAGAAAAGATAGAGACATTGAATTTGCACACTGACCTAGTTGACCTTGAAAACGTATGTTTCTCTTTATTTTTTGTCTATTGTCTGCTCATTAATTTGCACCTATGGTGGAGGTGCTTGTCGAATTTAAAACATAATTTGTTCACCTCTCATTGCACCCTATCAGAATTTAAAACATAATTTGTTCCTCCTTCAAGCTTTCCGTTGGTTTTTTCAATCTTTCATAATAGCCCTTCTTATTGTCATTGCAAAACCATAACTCTACCACCACCACGATTTACATAAAGCATATTTAACGAGTACCAAAGAATGTGTACTGGCTATCGTGGGCGGATTTAGGAGGCGGAAGGGTGTTCACCAGTGGCGGAGCCATGTTGAAACAAGGGGTGTCACCTTTGCCGGAAAATTACGCTATTTTATGTATATTTACTATATGTTAATTCTCCTTGAATTTTTTATGTATCTAATTATTTATATTTTGACACCCCTTGATGAAAATTCTGGATCCGCCATTGGTGTTCACCCGAACCCCTTTGCCGAAAAATTACAATATTCTAAAGGAGATTCAATTGAACCCTTTAGACTATGTAGTTTCGCATCTAAGTTATTTATGGTTTGTCTTTTAGATGATCTTGGCTCTATCTATACATTAAAAAAAGAGTTCTGCATTTCTCCGTGTTGGGTTAACAAAAAGGCGCGGAGGAAGAGTGAGAGTGGGGCTATGAGTACTCTTTCGATGTTGTTCTCTGACCACCCATCTCTTCTTTCCCTTTGCCCAGCCCGCTGAAATCAAAATTCTTTTGGAACGAAATGAAGTGCTAAAAAGAGAAGACTCTTAGCGGGAAATCCCTATTCATGAAAGCGCCTCGTTATAAAAACTATTTCATGCTATATATAAAAGCTCAACTATTAGGATTAGAACAGCTAGCTAGTAATTCATTTCCTTCCAAATGTGAAGTTAAACAAAAGCAAAAGAACAAAAACACAAAGTTGTGTATGATCTTACGATGATATTTCCTGTTTCAAGTAAAATACCACACGACCCAGATGCATAATTTAACCCTGTGAGTTTTACTGAACCTCGTAAACTCAAGTAAGGTGGAGAAAACGGCAATCCAAGAGACTCAGCAATAAAATCAGTAACAGTTTTCCCATTTGTAAACCTTCCAGTAGCTCCTCCATTGAAATTAATACCATAAGGCTTGAAATCAGCCTTGGCAAAAGTTGGCAAAAGATTATTATTGCCACTGTCAAATACTGAATCCCCAAAAACATATAATGCTGGTGCCAGTATAACGGAGGTTCATCCGGATTTAGGAGGGTCGGATAGTATAACGGAGGTTAAATGTAGACAATAATGCTGGTGAATCTATACAATTCATTCAGTTGCTACTATAGGAGGAAGGATATATGAGAATCATCCATGAAACTTTTATACTTCCCAAAATGCTGCTTAAGTATAATAATGTAGAGCATATACAGTTGAACTTATTCAGACAAAAGTTGCAACAAATTGTTTTCCATATCAGACGGAACAAAGAGGTGTTGAAGTACTGGCTTACCATCTTTAATAAGTAGGAGGTGTATTGGATATAAGAACTTGGAGACTGTCACATCCAGTGTTTTCTTCAATTTCTGTTTTAATATTCATAGCTGAAACCACAATAGAGTCCGGACAGTCAAACAGTTCAATTAGTCGAAAGGTTGGAATATCCACAAAGCTGGGAGGTATCTCCTTGAAGTAGTAACAAGTTCTTAGAACTAGCTTCTCAAGCATGGGAAAAGATGCATCTGAAGCATTCCATACTACCATCCTCACAGCTAATAGTGACAAGTATTTGAGTGCAGGGAACTCGACATTTCTCACGTCCCAACAGTACTCTACATTCCCCAACGGAAATCCTACCTCTAATCTAAGACTCTCAAGCTTCTGCAATCTTGCAATGTTTGAAACCATTTCTTCCGTCAAGAAACAACCGCCAATGCACAAATGCCTGAGATTTGACGGCAAGACAAAGTAGCTCTCCCATCCAACTGAATTCCAGAATCCCTTAGGGCTTATAACCAGATCAAGAGACTGAAGGTGAGCATGAACTTCCGGTATGGGAAACGAAGGACAACTAGGTACATCAGCAATAATGCGGAGGCTGAGTTCTTCAAGATTGGGGAACCTCCACCAGAACCTTGGATTTTTCTCATCCAGACGTATACGACAAGAGAGGAAGGTCTTCAAGTTCTCTAGCATAGCTGTTGAAGATTCTTCAAAAATTGCTCCATCATTGTCTTCCCATACACTGGTCAACCTGTTTATATTCACATGCCTTAGCTTCATCATTTTCCAGATAGCTGCAGGCGATGTCCTTAGAAATTGAACTGAATCAACCACTAGAGTCTGAAGCTCATGTAGATGTGAAATCCACTTGAAATCAAATTCTTCGACAAAAATCTCAAGGTACCTCAAGTGAGTTAGCGATTGTACTGATGTAGCCCAAGAACTTGGCAACTCCACTTTCATCAAATTCAACACCCGAACAAGTCTTAGTTTAACAAGTAAAGGTAAAGGATTTGATCTGTTCCATGTGTTGAATTTTGGATGAGCAATGAACTCCAAAGACCTAGGACATTCACCAAAACACTTTGTGTACTTGGACTCGAGCATTGGAATCTTATCCAACATATATGCAGAATGATCTAATTGATTAACAAGATCATCATGAATATAAATGCATAACCGTGATTCTTGGGGATACAAATGTTGATCATATGGATTGTATGGCACTGTGAGCTGCATAAACTTTTCTTCTGTAAGTTTTCTCAAGCAAAATTCACGCACTACATCATGAAGTGTGCAGCATTCTATGTCACCATTAATTCTCCTTCTAGAGACCATTACAAGGCTTCTCTTAAGTAGATCGTTCAAGCAAAATCTTGATGCTTCCTCCATGTTCTCTGTGTCAACATTCACTACAAACTCTTCAGCCATCCACAACTTCAGCAAATCATGCACTGGAATCTTATGGTCTTCTGGAAACAATCCCATGTAAAGAAGGCAAGGCTTTAAGTGGTCTTCTAAATGCTCATAACTTGATTGTATTACCTTCATGCTCTGCTCTCCTAAAACATAAGAACGTAAGTCATTGGCAAACTCCAGCCACAAGGATGCCTCCCTTTCTGTTTTCACTATAATTCCAGCTATCAACACAATGACAAGAGGCAATCCCTTACAATGTTTGGCAACTTTTAACCCTGCTTCCCGTAGATTCAGGGGACAACTCTCTCCTTGAAATACTCTTTTCTGCAATAATTCCCAACTCTCTTCCAGTGTTAGAAATCTAAGAGAATAAGGATCACTGTGGTGTTGAAGATGCTTAGCCACTTCTTCAATTCGAGTTGTTACTATTACTCTACTTCCATCCTCACCTTTAGGGAAACATAATTCCAGGTCTTCCCACGCCTCGACTTTCCATATGTCATCTAAGACAATGAGGTATCTCCTGCCTTTTAGAGTCTTCTGCAACTTGTCAGCTATGTCGGAGTCCTCTTTGATTTTACACTCCTTATTTGTAGCTTGTTCAAGAATATCAACCAACAACGTCCTCATGTTATATGCTTGTGAAACAGTACACCATGCTTTAACATCAAAGTTATTAATAATAGAGGTATTGTTGTACACTTTCCTTGCCAATGTTGTTTTACCAAGTCCGGCCATTCCAAAGATTGAGATAACGTCGAGCTCCTTTGATCCTCCAGTCAATTTCTTCATTATATATTCTGCATCTTTCGCAAAGCCCACAACTTCATTATCAATTGATGGAAAACTATGTTGGGTAGAAGGCTCTGCAGGAGCTTGAGATCTTTTTTCATGTGTCTCAACAACCTCCATGTCAATTGGCTTACTGTCCTTCACGATTGCCTTTGAGTTAATAGGTCTGTCAGCTTCAATAAAAAGCAATGAAACAAGATCAGCAATCTTCATAATTTAAAGAAAAACCCAAACTACATATAAAAAGAAACGTAATGCTACATGTAAAGTCTTATGTGTCTAAGTTAAATGCCACCACGATATAATCAAGATGAATAAAAGGAGGAGTAAACCTTCTGTCCAAAACCTTGAACTCTATTGGATGGTTTCAGTTACTGGATGTATTCCAGGCCCCACTGTGTGAGGTTTTTTTTCTGTTTATTTTTATTTTTTCCTTTTACTACTAATACTTAATACATTTCTCTCCATCTTAGGATAGAGCCTGGAGGCGTGTTTTAAACATACGCCAATATAAGCAAGTAAATATTTAATAATTTTGCAAAAAAACACATTTTAAAGACCTGCAATTTAGCATGAAATTTCCCAGCAAAAAAACTCTGCCTAACTTTTGCTAGTCAATGAAATTTCATTTTATCACAAAATAAAAAGATGAATAAGACAGAAGAAACAGAATATGATTTGGAAGAGTTATGGTCGAAGATTGGGAACTAAGGAAATATTGGAAACAGAATACTTGAAAACACGATAGGACACAAATGAAACATAAACAGATTTTCGATTTATTAGTATTTTCAATAACAACGAACAACTTGTCAGAATAAAAACAAACACTAGCTTCTCATAAAGTAAGAACAAAATTGAAAAGTTTTAAATCATTTGAAGAAATGCACATTTAAGGGCCTGTTTGGAAAGCCACATTGGAATTGGATTTGGGCTTAAACCAAAAAAAAAAAAAAAAAGTAGTGCAAAACATGTACTTATCTGTTATCCCCAAAAATTTTCGTGATGTATTTCAAATTTTCAGTTATCCTAGCAATTGAATGCAAATACATACAAAGTAATGCTCTTTCTGCAGAAATTAAATGCAGCTTCTTCTTTAGTGCTGGTAATACTATAACAGAAATTAGAAGCAGTTACTAGGGAAAGATCCAAAACTAAATTTTGGTAGATCTAGTTAAAAGATTCCATTGTCATTTTCAGTATGATTTGCAAGGTTTATGCCCTTCCTGTTAAGAAAAGTGACTTACGTTCAGAAAAACTTTCGCCAATAGCAAATGTAACAGTGTTCGTTGATTAGCTAATATTGGACTTTCTGATATTATCCTTTTTCCCCCAACTTATTAACCATTGTTAAGATCTGGTGGGTGAACTTTGGAAAGAAAAGAATTAAACTCATAATAACAGCAATATAAGAAGACAAAATGTGAAATATGCTACAAAAGACCAGAAGAGAAATGTCAAAGTAATCTCACCTTTCGTTAGATTGAGAATGGAAACAGAGAGATAAATTGCTACAAGGTTGCTTATTTTGATGGTTTTGGGCTACAGAAATCGAAATTCAGAGAGAATAGGATGGGCTTCAACGTTGAAGAGTGAAGTAGTTGGTGGAATTTTTAACTAATACTTCCTTTTTTTTGATCCGCGCCAAAAATTTACTTATTTTGAAACAATTTAGTTTCATGCAATTAATTATAGTCACACAAAATATATGTGACTTATTTTACATTAAAATATTTCTCTCTTTTCTTAACGTATGTACCCAGTCAAATGGGTTCATATAAATTAATATAATCCTTAGTTCACTAGATTTACATATGCATGACCAGGTCCAGATTAATATAATCCTTAGTAAAGCCACGTCAATTTATGGCAAAGGTTAAAGAAGCGGTCCTTACAACAACAACAACCCAGTATAATCCCACTAGTGGGGTCTGGGGAGGGTAGTGTGTACACAGACCTTACCCCTACCCTGAGGTAGAGAGGCTGTTTCCAAAATGACCCTCGGCATCCTTCCCTCCAAGAACTCCCCACCTTGCTCTTGGGGTGACTCGAACTCACAACCTCTTGGTTGGAAGTGGAGGTTGCTTACCATCAGAGCAACCCACCTTAAAGAAGCGGTCCTTCTCAACATCAAAACATAAACCAAGAGTCACACTCATAAAAGTGCCTAATATCAGCAATCAAACTCTTCAAGATGGACTGTGGGTACAGTTTTTTTAGTTTTCTCGCAATATTTTTTTATATTTTTGTTGTGACTTTTTAGTTTTCTCGCAACTACGAAACATGAAAATGTGAATGGACAAACACTAAGAAATGATTTCATGTTTGTTCCTTTGCATTTCCTCTGATGTGTTCATACCTGCACAATAGTTCTCATGAAAATGATTGTCTATTAGGTCTTTTGCATTTTTCCTATTTAATCAAACATGCACAATAGTTTTTTTATTTTCTTGCTATATTCATTTTTACTAAGTTTTGTTTTCTATTTTCTGGTTTCTCTACTTAGTCCCCATCTTTTTATCTTTTCAACTTTATTTTTTATCTGCTATTGATTTTCTATAGGGATACTCTTGTGGTTAACTTCCTTTATAACAAAAATGTATTCAGGAAATGTAGTTGAAATCTCTGCACTTTTTTGACAAAATTGTTGTTTAGCATTTGGACTACTGATTGTAATGTGTTTGTTAGTTAGTTGATTTTTTGGAGAATGGTATCACATGTTGTGTTAATTCCAGATATAGATCTTGATGCTACTGATGCCCATAAATATCCTTTAAGAAAACCGTGCTTACTGCATGACGAGATAACTCTAACAGTAGTTGTTGATATACCTAAAATAGAATACAAAATGTGGATTGGGATATGATTTCTTAGGGCCAAAACAAGACTTGATTTATTTAGAAAAATTTTGTCCTTTCACAATTTAGTTAAGATCTTAGGAAGAAGGATAGAAGTGACTTTAATAATACGAGTTGCAGCATGACTCTTTTTTAAAATACTGATATTTAAAGAGCTTCAATAAATTTCAAAATTATAATGACACTGGTTGTTGTTTCAACCTAAATTTGCAGCTTCTTTCATCAAAGATAGATGTGATCTAATTTTCTCACTAAACCTCTCTCTGATCTTCTCTACTATGTAGGCTGCTTCTTTTTTGTGTAATCTTCCTATTGTTCTTTGAGGATCTTCTGTCTTGGTCATTGTGTCCTGCATTTCCTATTTTCCTTATATTAATTGGTGTTTTATACATTTGTTGTTGCCTTGTCGTATGCTTCTTATGACCTTGATAGTCTTCACAATTTCCTTTTAATACATTATGTGGTCCACTGATTTAGGTATAAAGAAGCAGCACATAATCCTTCTAGCTGACCATGATAGTTCTAGAAGGATTAAGGATTGAGCCCACTTAATCAAGAAACTGGAGAGTTCATGTTTTTCAGGAAATCGAAGGTACGAATGTACATTTTGGATGTCCTCAACAACACTACCAGAAAATACATAGTATGTTTATTAACAATACCAGGAAATGCATAGTATGTTTATTAACAATTTTAAGTCCTCCATTCTATGCTTCTAGCCAGTTCTTTTCTGATATGAAAAATATACTTGCATAGCATTGCGGTTTTGAAATGTTATGCACAATTCATATGGAGCAAAAGGCTTTTGATATTGAGAGATTTAGTTATGCCCTCACAGTGAATAGATCACAATTTTACCATTATAAGGTATTCAATTTTATTTGTTTACGCCGGAATTTATCTTCTCTTTTGTAACAGTGATTGTTATCTTTTTTGTCTCACTACTTATCTAATAGCAGCTATTATTTTATAATTTTGATGTCAAAGAGCCAAGAAGCATATTAGAAGGAAGCATATTAAGCTAGATATGATCGGGGCTTTGCACACTTTGTAATTTTTAGCGCACTTATTGCTTTTATACTGTTTATAAAATATCATTACTTACAAAATAAAATAAAAAAACTTTCTAAGCTAATTTTCTACATTTTGGAGCTTTTGAGATTAATAAATAGAACATTTGGTTCTTTTGAGCAGTATTGATAGGTTTAGTGATTGAGAGAAGAAAATCTAGGAGAAGATGATGATGATTCTTGTAGGACCGAGTGCTCTTTTGTGAAGAAGGCGAACACACTTCTTTAGTTGAGTTCATTATTTTATGTGTTGTGTGATAGCAGATACAAGAAAGAAAAAATCATAAGCATATAATTACTTGGTAATTACTACAATTGAGTATATTTATTCACTCCTGGAAATGCTTCAAAAAATTTAGTCTTGCTTTATATCTTCTACCAAAAAGATTTTGGCAAACTTTTAAACTTCTCATGTTTATTTGGCATCTATTGCCTAGGGACATAAGCAGAAACATGAACTATTTATCTATTGAAAGAGTATTTTATCATCATATTTACACATCAGATAAAATCCTTTCTCACTATTTCAATGAAGCATGGTCACACTGACAATGTATAACACTATTTACTATTAACTTATATTTCCGATTTCCCTGAACTTAGACTGCCATTTTCTATGTTTTCCTTCTCTCTCTCTTTTGATCATGGTAGTATACTATAATGAATTATGCACGGAGATTCTAACTTTCTTTTTCATTTTGATCGCACAGGCTCATACTTTCATCATCTGATTAAGAAATAAAAAATTTCCATCCAAGTGCACTTTTGATTATGTATTGTGTTAAAGTTCTTTAATCTAGAAGGAAATCTACAAATATATTATTTGACCACCCATGATTTAAAAATTCTGGATTCACCACTTCCTGTCGGAAGGAAATCAAAATGAGAATTATCATTTTGCGGGAGAATTAAGTGACATATTTCTAAC